>CM059192.1:31458821-31634607 GCA_030323885.1 Branchipolynoe longqiensis
GCGTATCCCAATACTGTACTGCCTGTCCTGCAACACTATCAGCATGTGCCAATATTGTACTGCCTGCACCACAGCACGATTAGTGTATGCCAATACTGTACTGCAGCACTATCAGCATATGCCAATATTGTACTGCTTGTCATACAGCACTATCAGCGTATGTCAATACATGTATTGTACTACCGTTCATTGCACTATCAGCGTGCCAATATTGTACTGTCTATTCACAACACTATTAGTGCATGCCAATACTGAACTGTCTATCCCGCCGCAGTATCAGCATATGCCAATATTGTACTGGATGTCCCGCAGTATTATCAGCGTATGTCAATATTGAGCTGCCTGTTCCGCAGCACTATCAGCGTATGCCAATATTGCTTTGCCTGTCCCGCAGTACTTTCAGCGTATCATTACTCTAATAGAACAAACATTGGTTGTAATTAGTATAACAAGTGTTGTACACTGACCTCAAAGGCAGCGGGTGTCCGTATGTTGATGGCATCAGGGAATCTAGAGAGACTAATGGTTAGGGCACTTGCCCTAGAATGGCAGAAATGTTGGTTCAAATTTCGCTGAAGGAAAGATGTAACTTTTTTCAACATCTTCCATGACATTAGTGCCCTACCGGGGTACTATACAAACTACGCACTATGTGGCTGGCGAATCTGTCTGGTGCATTTATATATATATGTTTGTTGTTTGTTTGTTGTTTTACGTCCTAGCAACATCTAAGGTCATATCAGGACGGGTACCGACTTGTGACAGTGTACACTCATGGCAACTTTATAGTGCTGTCCCACTGGGAAACCAGGCCGCCGGCACCATGACCTGGTATCCCACTCAGTCACATTATCCTGACACTGAGCACACCAGTCCTTGCCCTATCCTAATAATGCTGAGCGCCTGGCTAGGAAGCAACAAGTATCAATTTGATTGGTTTGACTCGACTGGGACTCGAACCCACGACCCCACGATCTACCAGCACGGGAGACGGACGCTCTAACTCATTCGGCCATCCCGTCTGGTTATATATATGTAAGAGCATTCATTGCCTGTACGTGTGCAATTGTATTCATTGAATGAATTGTAACAGAAATCATTTGAAAGATGTATGATTCCAGGAGGGACGAGTGAGGTAGTCTGCATTGAGCTCACATCATGGAAGGACCCACCTGCACAGGTGGGCATGGGTAGGTGGGTTACATCAGGGAGCATATATAGACTAATGATCAGGACATTCACCACACAATAGCAGAAATGTGGGTTCGAGTCCCGTTGTAGGCACGATGTTCCCTTTGTTATCAACACAGGTGTCATAGCGTCACATTAACACCACTGGGCAGAAAATCAGGTTATGAGGCCGGTGGTACGGTATCCCAGTAATGCAACACTATAAAACCGCAATCAGTGGGGCAACAGCTGCTGATAATCGTCATGATGCAATCTGAGATGTTGATAGATCGCAAAGTCTCAATGAAATCAAATCAACAAGCCTTGTGAATTCACTTTGAATTCACTTTGAATTCACTCTGAATTCACTTTAAATTCAATTTGAATTCACTTTGAAATTCATCTCACCGTGACACCAATTACCAACCATTTAGAAATCAAACGCCACTCAATTAGTGCCCGAATGATTAATTCCCGCTGTGAAAAGTTTTATATTTTTATATATTTTATTTTAATTATCTGTTTACAGGCAAGCGATGACCAGCACCTTTTACAATTAGAGGTGGCAGTTCTTGCCTCGATCGACACTAGAGAGTCCGATTGTTTCTCCCTTCTCAGAGCACGCATACATACTCAAGAATAACCATTAGGTACCTTCAAGCTGTTGAGCAGCTCACACGCACGCACACGCACATGCGCACAAATAGCAGGGATCATACAAAGGGAAGACAGCTGCTATTAAGGCGCTAGTCAACATGAGTGCGGCTTTTGTTTGCCTACATCACCAGAGTGAAAGCGAAATGAAAGCCGTATGGAGGCAGTGGCTAGGTTTTACCACAGAGGACATTGTCACGTCCCCGTGCCCTGAGCAGCTCTGAGAAGCTCTGAGCAGCTCATAAGACCGCGCGAGCGGGTCTCTGATAAAAACGGCAAACACAAGCTAAATTCCGGGGAGGACGGGGCGTGGGGAGGGACGAGAGGGGAACAAGGAGGGGGGGGGAGATAAAACGATAAGATATCTTAGGATTAATCTCTTTAAATATCGTCACTCCCACCCCAAACCCCCAATCCAATCCCCACCCTCATCCCTCCCTCTCCAATGATCATCACTCCAGGACTGAGTATAGAAGGGGGGGGGGGGTGAGGAGGGGAGGGCAATGATGTAAAGAGGGTGGAAGGATCTGAGCAACTCAGAACAACTCAGAGCAACTCAGAGCAACACGATGAGATCCAGGGTGTTTTTCCCCGTCCTTATGCGTGTGTGGTGTGTTTTTGTGTGTTTTACTTCTTTGTTTGTTATCACACACGCCCTGGCATTGAAATAACCTCTAGCACTTCATTCTCTCTCACGTTCCTTCTCTGTCTCTCTCTCTACCCTTTGGCTCTATCACTACCCCACCCTCCCTCCCTTCCCCACCCTCTCCCCGTCCCTTCCTATCTCCCTCCCATCGCCATCTCTCTAATGTTACCCCTTCTCACCCCATTCCCTGTCACCTATTCTCTTGCGCGCCCCCCCCCCCCGCCCCTCTCTAATGCTCCACCCAATCTCTCCAGTCCACCTTCTATCTCTCCCTCTCTCACTCTTCCATTCTCTTAACCACCTCCATCCTCTCTCACTATACCTCTTCTCCCCCTCATCCGCCCCCCCCTCTCTCACTCTACTAGTTCTTACCCACCCCACTTTCTTCCCCCCCCCTGCTCTCTCACTCTACTCAATCCTCTCTAAATCCTCTTACCCTTCTATCTCACTCAACCACCCTCCTCTCCACCACCGCCCCATCTCTTCCCCTCTATGTAACTCCACCACTCCCTCCTCCACCTTCCCATATCCATCCCTCTTTCTCACTCTACCACTTCTCTCCTCATCCCCACTGCCTCTCTCACTCTATCCAATCCCATCTCCCCCCAGCTCCTCTCCATTCCCTCACTCTACTCTTTCTCTCTCCCTCTCACTAGATGCCTCTCTTTCCCCCACCCTTGTCTCCCCCCACTCTCTATATCACTGTACCCCATCCTTTCCATCCACTCCACACTCTCCCCGTCTCTAGCTCCAGCCCTATCTCACTCTACTTGTCTTCTCTCACTCTCTACCCCTCCTCTCTCACTCTCTACTCCTCCTCTCTCCCTCCCCACCCCTTCTGTTTCCCCAGACTCTCAACATCACTGTACCCCATCTTCCCATCCACTCCACACTCTCCCCCTGTCTCTAGCTCCAGCCCTATCTCACTCTACCCCTCCTCTCTCACTCTCTTTCCCCCTCTCACTCTCTACCTCTTCTCTCACCCTCTACCTCTTCTTTTCTCACTCTCCACCGTCCGCCCCTCTCATCGCCCTCATGTCCGACTAGGGGTTGCAAAGCGAAACAAACTAAACACGGGCTTTTTGGTTTGGGCCGGCGGGCCGGCAACCTGACGTCGTGAGGAGTCTGCGCAGAGGCGACTTCCGGCCACATCTATGGCCACTTCCGTGAGGCGACTAACCTGATGAGTGAGTGGTGACTGGCTGCCCTGGCCGAACCGAGGAGAACTCTGTGTCCATGTTCCACGCGAAGCTGCCTAATTACGTCATTTACATCTTAAAGTCGCCCAACATCAATGGGTGGCAGTATGAAATGTCAGCCGGTGTAGCGGGTTAAAACTGCCCGCCTCTGATTCTTGCCCGCTGGCAATAATGTAGCTAAATGAACCTGCCACCGGCAATAAGGCCAAATAAAAAAAGAAATCGGTGATCGTCCCCGGCCGTGCCTGAAAAATCGCCCGTCCGCCCCTGATTTTAACAATAATTTTAACTGTTAAAAATGTGTCCGGCTAGCAGCAATTCAACTTTTGTAAGCAGACAATTGAAAGTTCCAGAACTGTATGATATAATACATTTCTAAATGAGGGTACAGTGTTCATTATTTGATTGAAAAGAGTGATGTGTACGTGAATGACATGTAATCATTTGATCAGTTTAGGGTGGTCCAATATTTCTTTTTAAATACTGAAAAATTAAATAAAATATTAATAAAAACCACCCACCTGACCCTGATTTGTGTGATCAAAAGGACAATCACCAACTCTTTATTTAAATTTGGCCTAATGTACTAGAATAAAGCTGTCCCCGACGGTCAATAATATGTCAGTATTAATATTTATACTGCCTTCACCTGATTAAGACAGCCCCCCCCCCCTGCGGGGCAATATTATTCCTGTACATTTTTGTGTGTGTTTTTTTGGGTAAAGTATTTATTTATCTGAATAAGATATTTGTCAGCACCGGAGCACTGGTCTTCCGGCCATCTTACTATTGGAATTGACAGTCTAAATAATCTAAATTTGATCAGTTACAGCACCGAATAATCTAAATTTGATTAGTTACAGCACCGATCCTGTAGAATTAAGGGAGTGGCTCCTGCTGTATAATGTACAGTACCAGTCACTGTAGTTCATGCAAAAATGGGGAGCAGTACCGAGTAGAATGTGTATACTCGGGGAAACTCAGACAATCGTTGAGGGTTACATTTTTTCTCTTATAAAACAAGGTAAGTCTATAGTTGACAAGACATTTTGTCTGTCTTATATAATGTTCAATGTGTTACATTCTCCAGTATGGGGTTTGTGTTTCCTCCAGCCCCCACCAGGGGTCACCCAGCACTGCAAGCATATGCCGCCTTAATTCCACCGGCTATAACCGCCTCTAAAGATCTCGGCAGATTCTTTCATCACTACTAGCCCTCTTTCTTTCTTTTTTTTATTTAAAAAAAAACTTTTTTTTTTTAGCACTCAAACTCGTATAAAACCGATTTTAATCAAGTGCTTTGACAGGCGAGGTTTCTTTCTTTCTTCTTATATTTTCTCAAAGGCCCGCGCCGCTAGCATCAAAGCCATTGTGTCGTTTTGGCGGGAATATCCGCGCCGATTCGCCTCTGTCGTCTGCTTAGAGTAAATACAATGAAACAAGCGGGCAGACGACACCGTGTGGACATTTCTGAGGTGCACTCCCCCCCCCCCCTCCCACCCCTCTACTCCCCCCGTCTTACCAACGAATCGCCCGATATAATTCACACTTTGCAAACACCATATAACTCTTAAACCAACAAGTAAAATCAAATCAGTAAAAGCGCCATGCTGTCTGTCCATGCACAATCTAAAACGATCGCCGAGATGCACACAAGTGACAAGCTTCATTGGAGGTGCGATCTCTCCCCTCCCTGCACCTTTACTCAATGAATCACCGGCTCTATTTTTGCTCAATGTTCCATGACAATCTCAGTTAGCCTTAACAATTAATAATAATTTCAAAGATTCCCACAGATGATATAATCCACTGGAAGAGGTCAGAAGGCAGTTGTATACTTACTACACGAATGAATGCACGCAATGAGACCATATTCGATTGGTTGGTTGTTGGAGTTTTACGTCCTAGTAACATATAATGTCATATCAGGATGGGTACCGACTTGTGACAGTGCGCACTCATGGCAACTTTATAGTGCTGCCGCACTGGGACACCAGGCCATCAGCACCATGACCCGATATCCCACTCAGTTATATAATCCTAACCAGTCCTCGCCATATCCTATTAATGCTGAGTGCCAGGCTAGGAAGCGATAGGTATCAATTTAGAAGTCATTGGTTTGACTCAACTGGAAACCGAGCACCCGATTCATCCACCACGCCTAATACGAGCGCATTCGAAGGTTATGATGGTCAATGATTTGTTAGTACACGCTGAGTAGCGCAGATAAAACACTATACACTTATATGAGGGTTGCCTACAAGCTGCTGCACAACACTCACAGCAATGTAAGCTGTGAGCCAGCCCCGCCACCACACACCACCAACACTTAACACTTTTTTATATCTCTTTCTTTCTCTGATAATTTCAGCTGACATAGGTCTGCATGTGTATGTGTGTGTTGGGGGGGCGGGGGGGAGCGGGTGTGAAGAAGAGGTAGTGAGGAACAGTCGAGTTCCATAAAGCTGTAATTGGTCGCCTAATCAGCCGGTGTCACCCTCAATCACACACCTCATTCACCTCACACACACTCACGTGCGGAAGGTCGGGAGTTTGGTTCCCGGTTGATTCAAACCAATGACTTTAAAATTGATACTTGTCGCTGCCTAGCCTGGCGCTCAGCATTAATAGGATAGGGCAAGGTCTGGTAAGCTCATTGGCAGGATAATGTGACTGAGTAGGATATTGAGTCATGGTGGCAGCGGCCTGATTCCCCAGTGGGGCAGCACTATAAAGTCAACATGAGTGCACACTGTCACAATTCGGTACCCCTCCTTATATGACCTTAGATGTTGCCAGGAGCAAAACCACCAACCAAACAATCGTTTCACTCATATCACAGATTTAATAATAATAATAAAACATTTATATAGCACCCGATCCAGCAAGCCGTTCTCAGGCGCTTTACATAAACAAATATACAGGAAAATAAATGTCACCTAGTTAAAAGCAGATTTAAACAAATGTGTCTTAAGACCTTTTTTTAAAAGCACCAACAGATTTACAATCAGTGATATATCCTGGCAGAGCATTCCACAGTCTCGGGGCAGCAATACTAAAAGCACGATCCCCAAAGCCTTTGAGTCTGCTCCGAGGAACTGCTAACTGGCTGGAGACTGTGGAGTGCCGTGTTCGAACATTTGTTCTCTCCTGGAGCATATCTCTCATATATTCTGGAGCTTGATCATGCAAGGCATGATATACAAGAAGCAGCACCTTGAAATCAATTCTCTTCTCCACAGGGAGCCAGTGTAATGATTTCAGCACAGGAGTGATGTGATCAAATTTCTTTGTACCCGTCAACAACCTGGCAGCCGCATTCTGTATACATTGCAGTTTTGAAATACTTGACATTTACTCACTCATACAGTCACACTCATGTACTTACCTCCCACATACATGCACTCATTCACTGAGTGTATTTGTGTGAGATTTGAGGATTGTCAATTTAAGTGTAAAAATATATAAAATTAGGAAACAAATGTTTGGAATGATCCCTCCACTTGTCCCCGACTCGTGCTCAAATGGCGACACCATTTTTGTAATTGCATATACAAATTGTCTATATCCGTGACTTGGCCGATGGCCCAGCCGATAAGAGCTCTGGCTGGCTTCCAGTGTGGGAAGGTCATGGCTTTGAACCAAAGCCGATTCAAACTGATGACTTTTACTAAATTGATACGCGTCACTACCTAGCCTGTAGATAAAAGATTCACCCGGTACTTGTAGTACACGGGTGAAGATCAGCCTTATATAAATACGGGCGAAAATAGCGTTAGTATGGAAGTGAGGCTCCAGTCTGTGGCTCCAGTATCAAATGGCTACCCATATTATGCATATAGGCACAGAGTTGGTGAAATGGGAGAGAATGCAAAAAAGACAAGATGGCGGTCAGAGAACGCCGTCGATTTCACTTTTAAATTGCATTAAAGTATATGTTTTATTATATTTTCCAACTCAAAAGTAGCGGGTAAACATGAAGACATATACAAAGAATAAATGTTGCTTCTTAGATTGTGAAATTAGGCTCTCATTTCATTGACCCGTTTTTTCGCCAGCTTTTACATAAGGCTGGTTTGCACCCCTACTGCAGCAGTACGGGGTGAATCTTGTATCTACCTAGCCTGGTGCTCTGCATTACTAGACAAGGACAAGGACTGTTTGCTCATGAATGTGATTGAGTGGAAGATAGGACAAGGACTGGTCAGTACAGTATCAGGAAAATGTGACTGTGGGATATCTCGTCATAGTGCTGGTGGCCTGGTCTCACAGTGGGACAACACTATAAAGTAACAATGAGTGTGCGCTGTCACAAGTCAGTCCCCATCATGATTTGACAATAGATGTTTCTGCGATGTAAAACACCCACAAACAAACAACACAAGTCGGTACCCGATATTATCTTAGAAGTTGCTAGGAGGCAAACCCCAATAAACAAACACACCTGGCAGGCAAAAGGATCGAACATCACGAATCCGATCAATGATTGATTAAATTTCGGGCGACGATTTCAAATCTCACGAATCCCTGCAGCAGCTCGGACTTGTAAAACTTTCTTGTAAAACTCAAAGTCAAAAGGACCGACGCTGTCTGCCACGATCGGGGAGGAGGGAGGGACAGAGAGATAGGGGAGAGAGAGAGTGGGAGAGGGGGAGAGAGGGGGAGAGGGAGATAGGGGGACGGGGAGAGGGGGGCGGGGGGGGAGAGGGGAGGGAGGGAGAGAGAGGGGAGGGAGGGAGAGAGAGGGGAAATGGAGGGAGAGAGAGGGGAGGGAGGGAGAGAGAGGGGAGGGAGGGAGAGAGAGGGGAGGAAATGACAGGAGAGGGGGGGGAGGGAGAGAGAGGGGGGAGGGGAGAGGGGGGGAGGGAGGAAGAGAGAGGGGGAGGGAGGGAGGAGAGAGGGGGCGGGAGGGAGGAGCGGGGGGGGGAGGGGGGAGGGAGAGGAGAGAGAGAGGGGGAGGGAGGGGGAGAGATGGGGGAAGAGGAAGAGGAGAGGGAGTAAAAGAGGAAGGGAGGGCGAGGGGCAGAGGGTGAGAGAACGAAAATGGGGGTGAAAGAGAGGGAATAGAGAAGGAAGGATAGGGACAAAGGGTAAGGAAAAGAGGGGAAGACAGAGGGGGAGGGGGGGGGGAAGAAATAGAGGGAGAGATGAAGAGAGGGTGAAAGGAAGGGGAAGAGGGAGAGGGACAGAGAGATGGGGAAGATGAAGAGAGGAAGAGAGTAAAAGAGAAATAGAGTAAAAGAGGAAGAGAAGTGAGAGAGAAAGGAGGTGAGGGGGAGAAGGAGAGAGGACGAAAAAGAGAGAGAGGGGGAGGGGGTTTAAAGATGGGAGGAGAGAGAGAAAGGGAGCGAAAGAGAGGGGGAGACGGAAGAAAGGGAGAGTGAAAATAAATAGAGGGAGAGAAATGGACAGAGAGTGAAAGGAAGAGAAAGAGGGAGAGGGACAGAGAGTGTGAGGAAGAGAATGAGAGGGGGAGAGGATAAGAGAGGTAATGGAATAGAGGAAAAGAAGGAAAGAGGGCGGGGATGGGGACAGGAAGAAAAGGAAAGGAGAGGAGGGAGAAGAGGAGAAGACAACAAGGAGAAAGGGAGAGGGAGAGACAGGGAGAGGGAGAGGAAGAGAGGGGGGAGGGGGAGAGGAAGAGAGGGAAAGAATGAGAAAGGGGAGGGAGAAAGGGAGGGAGAGGGGAAGAGAGGGGGAGAGCGGGCGGGGGGAGAGGGAGGAGAGGGAGAGAGGGAGAGAGGGAGAGAGGGAGGGAGGGAGAGAGGGAGACAGAAAGGGAGAGAGATGGGGTGTGAGAAAATGAGGAAAAGCGAGGGACAGAGATGTCTTCTTAATAATGTTAATCATCCAAACTACCTGCTAACTTGTGCTAAGCATAACTATATTTGATAATGTATAAATAATTTGATTTACAATACTTGTAATGTTCTGCGTGTTAGAATGGCGACATGCTGAAATTGGAACCCCCAGGAGTAGTATTAAGGAATTATTACCCTCCATCACGCCACCAAGTGGCGCAAAACATAACTATCTCAGAGTCCATTGGATACCATGACAGGAGGTGGTGGAGGTGGGCGAGGTGGGGGGCAGGGGAGGACTGACAGCGCGCACAGGACACAATATCCTACTGAGTCACATTATTCTGGCGCTGAGGCAAACAGTCATCGCCTAATTTAGTAACCCCGAGTGCCAGGCTAGGTAGTGCAATTTTGAAAGCCACTTGCCTTCTGACCAGATCGGATGGCTCGATGAGTTGAGCACCCGCTTCCCGTGTAGCAGATTGAAGGATTCGAACCTTGGGTTTGAACTCCAGCCGAGTCAAACCAATGACTTAAAAATGGAATACTTGCTTCTACTTACCCTGGCACTCCGCATTACTAGGACAGGGACAGCAGCAATGGAATGTGAAAGAGCAATTGTTGGCGATCGAAATCATCTCTGCTTAGAGCTGAATAGTCCCAAGGTTTTGAGTTTCTGTGCTCCTTTTTTTATTAGGTTAAACAAAGACCCTATAATACTAAGACGGCTCACTCCCTATCTCTCCCATGGTAATGTAAATTTTGCAGTGCCACCTTGTGGTGGGTTTGATCAGCCCGGCTGCTGGTTGGTGTTTCACATGTAAACACGTACAATTATATTATACATGATAGGTAAGTATGAATACACATCAATATGAAATTGCTATGAACAAATACACATCATCATCAGCATCATCATCAGCATCGCCATCATCACACATCTTTCACATTCCTATATACATTTATACATATAATATAGCACCTGTTTAACCAAGAGAACAGCCAGCGCACCAAGTGGTGGGTTTGATCATTTTTATGACACAGTACAGGCTGAGTGAGCTGTCTTAGTATTATAGGGTCTTTGGGTTAAAGTTGCCTAGTCCGATGGGATTGGAGTATCTGTCATTTTCTGAGATAAATATATTAGGTTGATCATTATAATCTACCTTACTTTAGTGTGAAGTAACTTTTATTGTTTGGCTATGTGCCGGCAGCGGGTTTCCTCCAAAGAAATGTGTCAGAATGACCAAATGTTTGATGTCAAAACTTTCCTTTTCCTTTTATTGTTTGGAGGGAACGATGGCTTCACAATCTGCAGAGTTACAGAGATTGGTTGGTTGGTTGTTGGAGTGTTACGCCCTGGCAACATCTAAGGTCATATCAGGATGGGTACTGACTTGTGACATTCCACACCCATGTCAACTGTATAGTGCTGCCCCCACTGGGAGACCAGGCTGCTGGCACCATGACCCAATATCCCAGTCACATTATCTTGATGCTGTGCTAACCAGTCCTTGTCCTATCCTATTAATGTCGAGCGCCAGGCTATGTAGCGACAAGTATCAATTTGATTAAGTCATTGGTTTGACTCGGCTGGGATTCGAACTCCGGACCTTCCACACGGGAAGCCTGCGCTCTATCGATTCGGCCACCCCGACAGGTTTTGGTGTATTGAGGTTCGAGGTCCTATCAACATATGAGGTAATATCAGGACGGACACCGACTTGTGACAACGCGCACTGATGGCGACTTCATAGTGCTGCCCTACTGGGATACAGACAGCACTGCTGGTACAATGACCCCAATATCCCGACTCAGTCACATAATCTCGGCACCAAAACCAGTGATGGCAGCAGGCGCGTCGAGATAGGAACCCAAAGTTGACATTTCTAACAGCGAAACGAAACGGCAGAATAAAGAAGGACAAAAAAAAAGAACAGAATAAAAGAAGCGACGGACATGGAGCACGGCGCGTGTCTTCATTACGTCTGATCCACTTTATCTTAATTACTGACGTAATCACCGTCAACGAGCCCCCCACCTACTGGAGGAGCCACATATTCCTTCATTGTTTGGCGTCAGAAAATTAAATTTCATTTCCTTAATATCCGCCTTAATCGCATCAGGCGGGGATTGAGTGCGAGTGCGAGTGTGGGTGTGTGTGTGTGGGGGGGGGGGCTTTGTTTAATCTGTTGCTCGCTCGCTCTCTGACATGACAAAAACAACATTTTAAAAAAATGGCGGAGTAATAAGAGGAATTACGGAAATAATGAAAGGTAACAATGGCGCTTCTTTAGGTGGCGCACTTTTTAAAAAGCTACAACTACCAACTATAAAATAAAATAGCAAAAAGAATGTTGGTTAAGACATAGCTTTCATTTTCTGCTCCATCTTAGAGGCGTTCCTGGTTGAGGCTTGCGTGTGCGCATGCGCGCCTGTCTGTGTACGTGTGTGAGCCATGTTGGTGGTAGAGTTCCCACTTGCATTCACGTGTGTGTGTGTGTGTGTGTGGTGCGGGGGGTAGTGTGTGTTGGTTTGTTGTTTTACATCCTAGCAACATCTAAGGTCATATCAGGATGGGTATCGGCTGTGACAGTGCACACTCATGCTGACGTTATAATGCTGCCCCACTGGGAAACCAGGCTACCGGCACCATGACGAGATATCCTACAGTCTGATTATCCTGATACTGTGCTAACCAGTCATTGTCCTATTTTATTACGACCAAGTGTCAGGCTAGGTAGCAACACGCATCAATTCTATAAGTCATTGGTTTGATTTGGCTGGGACTTGAACTCCCGACCTTCCGCACGGGAAGCCTCCGCTCTATCGATTTGGCCACCAGGTCCGGCAGTGTGGGTGTGGGTATTGGTGTGGATCGGAGGGGGATATATCCTCCTAGAAAGGATGTGAACGTATATACAGTAACACCTCTCTAAATCGACCGACCATGGGACCAACTTTAAATGGTCCATTTCAGGAGGTTGTCGGCTTAGGGTGTTTTTTATTTATTGTTACAATAATATTGTATGGGCGATCATTTGGGACCCAAATAAAGCGATCGATATAGGGGAGCAGTCGATCTGTCGAGGTGGTCGGCCGGAGAGGTTTTACTATATGCAAATGCAGTGAGTTGCACTCACCTCCCCTGGTAAAATGCCACACACACACACATATACACACAGGTAGATAATGTGATTGCATCACGGAGACTAAATAGACTGATGGTTATGATGCCAGACCCGGATTGGCAGAAATATGGGTTCGAGTCCCGCTCTAGGCACGATGTTCCAGTTTGTTGCAACACCGCACCCCCAACGCCAAAGACAGATAACAGAAATTACACGGAGGGTTGTTAATAACATCAGTAAGAAAACCGGAAGTGCCAGGTGACGAATTACATCGCCTGGCGCGCGGGTTTACCTGGGTACCCTACGGACGGCTAGCAGCCATTGCGCATGTTTCAACAGCGAGTCAACAAGCAAAGCTGTGCTAAAATGAACGTCAACACACTCCGCCTACTTCAGCATCACCAGGATAGGGCAGCTGCAGGATAATGTGGCTGAGCGGGGATCTTGTGTCCTGTAGTAAATCGATGTGCAATGAATCGTGGTTTTATTGCCTATTTTCTAATCATTATTCCCATTTCCCATTATGACTTGTATTACAATGTTTGACAACGCTTCCGGTCCGCACGGTATCAAACCGGGGGCAACACTATAAATCTGTCATGAGCGCGCAGTGTGACAAAAGAATCCCACCAAAGATCCTCGGCCAGTCTACCATCCATTGTCCTCACTGACCATTATTAAACTATAAAGCTCTTTGCTAAGAAAAGAGCACCATTACAGTTATACCAATTATTCTCCTTCTCCATGATCTTGAATATTAAGACCAACCTATTTTTTTTTTATTACACATTAAAAAAACCCACATACACAAAAAACAAGAAGAGGAAACGTGGTTATGATTACAAATAGATCCGTACGCAAATAAGTCATAATAAGTAAATTCACTCTACATCAAACAATAGTAATCAGGCTCTCCAGAAAGCCCTCGCCCACCCCCACTCCCTCACTGTGTTGGACCCCTAGCGGCAGCCACCGTCTCCAAATGAGCACCTTTTCGTAAAGAAAGCAGACGACTGACAAAAATCAGAGCGCCACTCCTATTTGATTCACCTACACTACAGACGCCTTTTGGGCAAAGCTCTGTTTGATCAGAAAACAAGAAAAACGGGAGGGACACATCAAGAAGGATTTCGATGTCCCCGGGGCAAAATGTCGAAATGAAGTCTTGAACGGCAACACGGCACTAATAAATCAGGAGTGAGACATGGCAAAAATTCAACAAATAATAAAATTAGATGCCTTGTTGTGTGTCTTTGTGTGTGTGTCCTTTTAGTGTCCCCTCCCCCTAATTTGAAAGAAAACAGTTAAGGAATATATTTCCGAAAGGTTGCAGGTTAAAGTAAAGAATTATATGAGTAAAAAGACAGTGGAAATCTACTCGTAAGTCAGTCGGTTTAACACATATTTCGCCGGAAAATGGCCTCTGAACCGTTGGTAGCGTGACCCGGGCGGGGCGGGGCGCGGAAGTTCCGAATCCGCCCGCCTGGCGGCGTTTCACTGTGGGTATTTCGGCGGCAAAACTATGAGTGGTGCAGACGACAGCGCGCTGCCGCTAAAATTGGCGGGAAACTGCAGGGTTGATCATGGGGTGGTTTTACTAACGAAAAAAACATATACTTTGGTGGAGGTCGCCGCTTTCCTCCCCTGACAAATTCTTGGTTGGTTGGTTATTTTATGTCCTGGCAACATCTAAGGTCATATCAGTATAGGTACCGACTTGTGACTGCGCATTCATGGTGACTTTATAGTGCTGCCCCACTGGGAGACCAGTCCACCAGTACCATGACCTGATATCCCACTCAGTCACATTATACTGACACTGAACCAACCAGTCCTTGCCCTATCCTAATAATGTCGAGCACCTGGGTAGGATGCGACAAGTATAATTTTTAAAGTCATTGCTTTGACTTGACCAGGGTTTGAACCCATAGGTTCGAGTCCCACAATCTACCAAAACGGGAGACGGACGCTCAACTCATTCGGCCATTCCGTCTGGTGTCTAGTATATACGAGATTAATATATATGTGAATGTCAGGAGACATGAACCAGGACAGATACAGCATGCAACTGGTGGTGTGACCCTCACTATATATGTCACGCTGACCCAATTCGGGTTGAAAGGTCGGCGAAGTGTTGGCCTTCCCGGACGCAGCTGCCCTTCATTGCAGACCGACCGACAACGATTTGTAAAACGCGCCGATTCGCTGCGCCAGGCGTCGACACTTCTTCTAATCAGCGACACATCAAAACAAAAGAAGCCGTTTTCATAAGCCATTTCTAATTAAAAGTGGGGGCGCCGCGCCACGCTGCCGAGTCGCCATGACACACATCGATAGGGCGTGATTTATGGACGCTTTTGATCTTGGGGGAGGGTGAGGTGGGGGAGGGGTGCGGAGGGGGATGGGGAGGAGAGGCAGGGCCGCGGGCGGGAGATACGGCAGTGAGGGGAGAAACAGGATACTGGAGGACAGAGGGGAAGAGAGGAGGGGATAGATGAGGGGATGGGAGTAGATGGGGAGAGGAGAGGGAGAGGAGTGGGCGAGAGAGGGGAGGGAGAGGGGCGGGGAGAGCGGGGAGGGTTGAGGAGAGGGGCGGTGTTAAAGAGGGTTGAGGAGGGGAAGGGAGGGGAAGGTATGAGAGGGTATGAGAGGGAATGGGAGAGCAGGGGAGGGCAGGGAGCAGAGCAAGAGAGCAGAGCAGAGCAGAGCAGAGCAGTGCAGAGCAGAGCAGAGCAGAGCAGAGCAGGCAGAGCAGAGCAGAGCAGCGCAGAGCAGAGCAGGGGGAGAGTGGAGGGGGGGGGGAGAGTGGAGGCGGGTGAGAGTGGAGGCGGGCAGAATGGAGGAGGGGGAGAATGGAGGAGGGGAGAGTGGAGGAGGGAGAGAGTGGAGGCGGGGAGAGTGGAGGAGGGGGAGAGTGGAGGCGGGGAGAGTGGAGGCGGGCAGAATGGAGGAGGGGGAGAATGGAGGAGGGGGAGAATGGAGGAGGGGGAGAGTGGAGGCGGGGAGAGTGGAGGCGGGGGGAGTGGAGGAAGGGGAGAGTGGAGGCGGGGGAGAGTGGAGGCGGGGGGGAGTGGAGGCGGGGAGAATGGAGGAGGGGGAGAATGGAGGAGGGGAGAGTGGAGGAGGGGGAGAGTGGAGGGGGGGAGAGTGGAGGCGGGAAGAGTGGAGGCGGGGGGAGAGTGGAGGCGGGGAGAGTGGAGGCGGGGAGAGTGGAGGCGGTGGATGCGGTGGAGGGGAGGGGGAGGGGGAACCATGAAGTGGAAAACGCCGGTGAGCGGACTAAACCGACGACCGGAAAAGGGCAGTCATCACGCGGGGTCAGGCACGGCGTGGTTTAACAACAAATCACCCCCCACTGCCACCCACGCACACAAACTACATGAATCACGAATCAGTAAATCATTTGGTTCCTTCCTAATTGTTGGGCTTTTCTTCCTTTTCCCCCTTCTTTGAGGAGTGTGGGTGGGACAAAATAATTGATTATCTGCCTATCACATTAATGCCCACTTGACTTTTTACCCTTCTGTTTTGTTTGTATCACTAAGATAAGAAAAAAGTGGTCAAATTTGTGTGATTTACAAGCTATGAGTGTATAAATATGCTAAATTGTTATATACATTGGGGTTATAACAATAAAAGATACATTTGAGCCTTCTTCGAGAAGAGTTCTACCCTAAGATGTAACTCTGCAGGGAGTTCTAGTGGGCTATCTTTCACTAGTAATTTATTTATTTTTGTAATTTGTGCCTGGTGAATCGCTAGTAAAACTCCATGTTCAACCACCAACCTACACAAATCTAGATCTTTGTTGTTGTTATTTGCACCTGCGTTGGTTGATTGGCTGTTGTACTTTTGTGCTGGCAACATTTACTGTCATACCACGCCGGGTATCAACTCGTGACTGTGCGCACTGATGGTGATTTTATAGTACTGCCCCATTGGGATACCAGACCACCAGCACCATGACCTGATATCCCACTCAGTCACATTATCCTGACACTGAGCTAACCAGTCCTTGCCCTATCGAATTAATGCCGAGCGCCAGGCTAGGAAGCAACAAGTATAAATTTGGGTTCGAACCCCACGATCTACCAAAACGGGAGAGGGACGCTCAACTCATTCGTCCATCTGGTCTGTTGTGCCTGGTGAATCTCTAGTAAAACTCATATTAGACCACCTACCTGTACAAATCTCCGATACCAGAGTTTTTGGTTGGTTGGTTCTTGGAGTTTTACATCCTGGCAACATCAAGGTCATATCAAGACGGGTACCTACTTATGACAGTGCACAGTAACGGCAACTTTATAGTATTGCCTCACTGGGAAACTAGGCCGCCGGCTCCATGACTCGATATCCCATTCAGTCACATTATCCTGACACTGTGCTAACCAGTCATTGCCCTACCTCATGCTATTAATGCCTAGCGGCAGGCTCAGAAGCGAGAAGTGTCAATTTGAGAAGTTATTGGTTTGACTCGACCGGGAAGCGAACTTCCGATATCCCGCACGCGAGGCCCAGGCTAGTTTGACCAAACATTACCTCAGTTCCAACGATGGTAACACTCCATTGCAAAACACATATCTCACAAAAGAAAGGAAAGCTAGACCCTTCTGGTCTTTAAAGAAAAACCCGATTTCTTTTTTAATTACTCGTAAAAATCTGATAGCTGCTCACAAATTGCTATGCTAGAGATAATTTAATAGCAAGTCAAACACTAGGTGTGTCCTTGTCCCTGCCTCATTTCCAGAAATAAACAAAGTGCATGTACCCAGTTACCTGAACACAGTGTAAGATAAGTCATGAACCCTTCCCGAGTTCAATAATCGGCCAAGAGACAAAGACGCGGGAAGTGGAGTAAGTTGGCTAGTCGTTAACGAAACAAACAAAAAGTTCAGAATTAGGGCTTTCAACATAGGCCATGTCCAACCACGTTAATAAAATAAACAAACAAAAAGTTCAGAATTAGCACTTTCAACATTAGGGCTGTCCAACCACGTTAATAAAATAAACAAACAAAAAGTTCAGAATTAGGGCTTTCATCATAGGCCATGTCCAACCACGTTAATAAAATAAACAAACAAAAAGTTCAGAATTAGGGCTTTCATCATAGGACATGTCCAACCGCGTTAATAAAATAAACAAACAAAAAGTTCAGAATTAGGGCTTTCATCATAGGCCATGTCCAACCACGTTAATAAAATAAACAAACAAAAAGTTCAGAATTAGGGCTTTCATCATAGGCCATGTCCAACCACGTTAATAAAATATACAAACAAAAAGTTCAGAATTAGGGCTTTCATCATAGGCCATGTCCAACCGCCTTAATAAAATAAACAAACAAAAAGTTCAGAATAAGGGCTTTCAGCATAGGCCATGTCCAACCACGTTAATAAAATAAACAAACAACAAGTTCAGAATAAGGGCTTTCAACATAGGCCATGTCCAACCGCGTTAATAAAATAAACAAACAAAAAGTTCAGAATTAGGGCTTTCAACATAGGCCATGTCCAACCGCGTTAATAAAATAAACAAACAAAAAGTTCAGAATTAGGGCTTTCAACATAGGCCATGTCCAACCGTGTTAATAAAATAAACAAACAAAAAGTTCAGAATTAGGGCTTTCAACATAGGCCATGTCCAACCGCCTTAATAAAATAAACAAACAAAAAGTTCAGAATTAGGGCTTTCATCATAGGCCATGTCCAACCACGTTAATAAAATAAACAAACAAAAAGTTCAGAATTAGGGCTTTCAACATAGGCCATGTCCAACCGCATTAATAAAATAAACAAACAAAAGTTTAGAATTAGGGCTTTCATCATAGGCCATGTCCAACCGCCTTAATAAAATAAACAAACAACAAGTTCAGAATTAGGGCTTTCATCATAGGCCATGTCCAACCACGTTAATCAAATAAACAAACAAAAAGTTCAGAATAAGGGCTTTCAACATAGGCCATGTCCAACCGCGTTAATGAAATAAACAAACAAAAAGCTCAGAATTAGGGCTTTCAACATAGACCATGTCCAACCATGTTAATAAAATAAACAAACAACAAGTTCAGAATTAGGGCTATCAACATAGACCATGTCCAACCGCGTTAATAAAATAAACAAACAACAAGTTCGAATGTATGTGTATGAACATTGTGGGTGCGAGTGTGTTTAGTGTGGATAATAGTGTGTGTGAGTGTGTTGAATGTGGTTGTTTGTTTGTTGGAGTATTACGTCAAGCGAAATCTAAGGTCATTTCAGGACGGGTATCGACTTGTGACGGTGCCTACTCATAGCGATTTTACAGTGCTGCCCAACTGGGAGACCAGGCCACTGGCACCATGACCCGATTTCCCACTCAGTCACATTGTCATGATACTGAGCTAATTAGTCCTTGCCTTATCCTGGTAATGCCCTGCGCCAAGCTAGATAGTGACTATATCAATTTGTTTGTTTGTTGTTGTTTTACGTCCTAGCAACATCTAAGGTCATATCAGGACGGGTACAGACTTGTGACAGTTCGCACTCATGGCGACTTTATAGTGCTGCCCCACTGGAAGACCAGGCCACCAGCACCATGACCTGATATCCTACTCAGTCACATTATCCTGACACCGAGGCAACCAGTCCTTGCCCTATCCTAATAATGCCGAGCGCCAGGCTAGGAAGTGACAAGTATACATTTTTAAGTCATTGGTTTGACTCGATCAGGGTTCGAACCCACGACCCCACGATCTACCAACACGGGAAACGGACGGTCTAACTCATTCGGCCATCCCGTCTGGTCTGACCGAAATGTGGAATGTGGCGAACAGTGTGTGTGAGTGTGTGTGTGAGTGTGTGAGAGTGTGTGTGTGGAATGTTGTGAATAGTGAGTGTGCATGAGTGAGTGTGTGGAATGTGGCGAATAGTGTGTGTGTGAGTGAAATGTGACGAACAGTGAGGGTGTTTGGGTGTGTATGAGTGGAATGTGGCGAAAAGTGTGAGTGAGTGTGGGATGTGGTGAAGAGTGTGTGTGAGTGTGGAATGTGGTGAACAGTGAGTGTGTGGGTGTGGAATGTGGCGAACAGTGAGTGTCGGAATGTGGCGAACATTGAGTGTGTGTGTGGAATGTGTCGAACAGTGAGTGTGTGGGTGTGGAATGTGGTGAACAGTGAGTGTGTGGGTGTGGAATGTGGTGAACAGTGAGTGTGTGAGTGTGGAATATGACGACCCGTGAGTGTTTGAGTGTCGAATATGGCGAACAGTGAGTGTGTGAGTGTGGAATATGGTGAACAGTGAGTGTGTGAGTGTGGAATGTGGTGAACAGGGAGTGTGTGAGTGTGGAATATGATGAACAGTGAGTGTGTGAGTGTGGAATGTGGTGAAGAGTGAGTGTGTGGGTGTGGAATGTGGTGAACAGTTGAGTGTGTGAGTGTCAAATATGATGAACAGTGAGCGGGTGGGTGTGGAATGTGGCAAACAGTGAGTGTGTGAGTGCAGAATGTGGCAAACAGTGAGTGTGTGAGTGTGGAATGTGTTGAACAGTGAGTGTGTGGGTGTGGAATGTGGCGAACAGTGAGTGTGTGGGTGTGGAATGTGGTGAACAGTGAGTGTGAGTGTGGAATGTGGTGAACAGTGAGTGTGTGAGTGTGGAATGTGGTGAAAAGTGAGTGTGTGGACTGGAATATGGTGAACAGTGAGTGTGTGGGTGTGGAATGTGGTGAACAGTGAGTGTGTGGGTGTGGAATGTGGCGAACAGTGAGTGTGTGGGTGTGGAATGTGGCGAACAGTGAGTGTGTGGGTGTGGAATGTGGTGAACACTGAGTGTGTGAGTATGGAATGTGGTGAACAGTGAGTGTGTGGGTCTGGAATGTGGCGAACACTGAGTGTGTGGGTGTGGAATGTGGTGAACAGTGAGTGTGTGGAATGTGGCGAACAGTGAGTGTGTGGGTATGGAATGTGACGAACAGTGAGTGTGTGAGTGTGGAATGTGGTGAACAGTGAGTGTGTGGTGCAGAATATGGCGAACAGTGAGTGTGTGGGTGTGGAATGTGGTGAACAGTGAGTGTGTGAGTGTGGAATGTGGTGAACAGTGAGTGTGTGAGTGTGGAATGTGGCGAACAGTGAGTGTGTGGGTGTGGAATGTGGTGAACAGTGAGTGTGTGAGTGTGGAATGTGGTGAACAGTGAGTGTGTGAGTGTGGAATGTGGTGAACAGTGAGTGTGTGGTGCAGAATGTGGCGAACAGTGAGTGTGTGGGTGTGGAATGTGGTGAACAGTGAGTGTGTGAGTGTGGAATGTGGTGAACAGTGAGTGTGTGAGTGTGGAATGTGGTGAACAGTGAGTGTGTGGTGCAGAATGTGGCGAACAGTGAGTGTGTGGGTGTGGAATGTGGCGAACAGTGAGTGTGTGAGTGTGGAATGTGGTGAACAGTGAGTGTGTGAGTGTGGAATGTGGTGAACAGTGAGTGTGTTTGACTGGAATATGGTGAACAGTGAGTGTGTGGGTGTGGAATGTGGTGAACAGTGAGTGTGTGGACTGGAATATGGTGAACAGTGAGTGTGTGGGTGTGGAATGTGGCGAACAGTGATTGTGTGAGTGTGGAATGTGGCGAACAGTGAGTGTGTGAGTGCGGAATGTGGTGAACAGTGAGTGTGTGAGTGTGGAATGTGGTGAACAGTGAGTGTGTGGTGCAGAATGTGGAGAACAGTGAGTGTGTGAGTGTGGAATATGGCGAACAGTGAGTGTGTGGTGTGGAATATGGTGAACAGTGAGTGTGTGAGTGTGGAATGTGGCAAACAGTGAGTGTGTGAATGTGGAATGTGGCAAACAGTGAGTGTGTGAGTGTGGAATGTGGTGAACACTGAGTGTGTGGGTGTGGAATATGGTGAACAGTGAGTGTGTGGGTGTGGAATGTGGTGAACAGTGAGTGTGTGAGTGTGGAATGTGGCGGACATTGAGTGTGTGGTGCAGAATGTGGCGAACAGTGAGTGTGTGGTGCAGAATGTGGCGAACAGTGAGTGTGTGGACTGGAATGTGGCGAACAGTGAGTGTGTGGTGCAGAATGTGGCGAACAGTGAGTGTGTGGGTGTGGAATGTGGCGAACAGTGAGTGTGTGAGTGTGGAATGTGGTGAACAGTGAGTGTGTGGGTGTGGAATGTGGTGAACAGTGAGTGTGTGGGTGTGGAATGTGGTGAACAGTGAGTGTGTGAGTGTGGAATGTGGCGGACAGTGAGTGTTTGAGTGTGGAATATGGCGAACAGTGAGTGTGGTATGGAATATGGTGAACACTGAGTGTGTGGGTGTGGAATGTGGTGAAGAGTGATTGTGTGAGTGTGGAATGTGGTGAACAGTGAGTGTGTGGGTGTGGAATGTGGTGAACAGTGAGTGTGTGAGTGTGGAATGTGGTGAACAGTGATTGTGTGGGTGTGGAATGTGGTGAACAGTGAGTGTGTGAGTGTGGAATGTGGTGAACAGTGAGTGTGTGGTGCAGAATGTGGCGAACAGTAAGTGTGTGAGTGTGGAATGTGGCGAACAGTGAGTGTGTGGGTGTGGAATGTGGTGAACAGTGAGTGTGTGAGTGTGGAATGTGGTGAACAGTGAGTGTGTGGTGCAGAATGTGGCGAACAGTGAGTGTGTGAGTGTGGAATGTGGTGAACAGTGAGTGTGTGAGTGTGGAATATGGCGAACAGTGAGTGTGTGAGTGTGGAATGTGGTGAACAGTGAGTGTGTGGTGTGGAATATGGTGAACAGTGAGTGTGTGAGTGTGGAATGTGGTGAACAGTGAGTGTGTGGTGTGGAATATGGTGACAGTGAGTTTGTGTGTGTGGAATCTGGCAAACAGTGAGTGTGTGGGTGTGGAATGTGGCGATCAGTGAGTGTGTGAGTGTGGAATGTGGTGAACAGTGAGTGTGTGAGTGTGGAATGTGGCAAACAGTGAGTGTGTGAGTGTGGAATGTGGCGAACAGTGAGTGTGTGGTGCGGAATATAGTGAATAGTGAGTGTGTGGGTGTGGAATGTGACGAACAGTGAGTGTGGAATGTGGTGAACAGTGAGTGTGTGTGTGGAATATGGTGAACAGGGAGTGTGTGGACTGGAATGTGGTGAACAGTGAGCGTGTGAGTGTGGAATGTGGCGAACAGTGAGTGTGTGAGTGTGGAATGTGGCGAACAGTGAGTGTGTGAGTGTGGAATGTGGCGAACAGTGAGTGTGTGGTGCAGAATGTGGCGAACAGTGAGTGTTTGGACTGGAATGTGGCGAACAGTGAGTGTGTGGTGTGGAATATGGTAAACAGTGAGTGTGTGGGTGTGGAATGTGGTGAACAGTGAGTGTGTGTGTGGAATGTGGCGAACAGTGAGTTTGTGGGTGTGGAATGTGGCGAACCGTGAGTGTGTGGGTGTAGAATGTGGCGAAGAGTGAGTGTGTGAGTGTCGAATATGGTGAAGAGTGAGTGTGTGGGTGTGGAATGTGGCGAAGAGTGAGTGTGTGTGTGTGAGTGTGGAATGTGGTGAACAGTGAGTGTGTGAGTGTGGAATGTGGTGAACAGTGAGTGTGTGGTGCAGAATGTGGAGAACAGTGAGTGTGTGAGTGTGGAATATGGCGAACAGTGAGTGTGTGGTGTGGAATATGGTGAACAGTGAGTGTGTGAGTGTGGAATGTGGCGAAAAGTGAGTGTGTGGTGTGGAATATGGTGAACAGTGAGTGTGTGAGTGTGGAATGTGGCAAACAGTGAGTGTGTGAATGTGGAATGTGGCAAACAGTGAGTGTGTGAGTGTGGAATGTGGTGAACACTGAGTGTGTGGGTGTGGAATATGGTGAACAGTGAGTGTGTGGGTGTGGAATGTGGTGAACAGTGAGTGTGTGAGTGTGGAATGTGGCGAACAGTGAGTGTGTGGTGCAGAATGTGGCGAACAGTGAGTGTGTGGTGCAGAATGTGGCGAACAGTGAGTGTGTGGACTGGAATGTGGCAAACAGTGAGTGTGTGGTGCAGAATGTGGCGAACAGTGAGTGTGTGGGTGTGGAATGTGGCGAACAGTGAGTGTGTGAGTGTGGAATGTGGTGAACAGTGAGTGTGTGGGTGTGGAATGTGGTGAACAGTGAGTGTGTGGGTGTGGAATGTGGTGAACAGTGAGTGTGTGAGTGTGGAATGTGGCGGACAGTGAGTGTTTGAGTGTGGAATATGGCGAACAGTGAGTGTGGTATGGAATATGGTGAACACTGAGTGTGTGGGTGTGGAATGTGGTGAACAGTGATTGTGTGAGTGTGGAATGTGGTGAACAGTGAGTGTGTGGGTGTGGAATGTGGTGAACAGTGAGTGTGTGAGTGTGGAATGTGGTGAACAGTGATTGTGTGGGTGTGGAATGTGGTGAACAGTGAGTGTGTGAGTGTGGAATGTGGTGAACAGTGAGTGTGTGGTGCAGAATGTGGCGAACAGTAAGTGTGTGAGTGTGGAATGTGGCGAACAGTGAGTGTGTGGGTGTGGAATGTGGTGAACAGTGAGTGTGTGAGTGTGGAATGTGGTGAACAGTGAGTGTGTGGTGCAGAATGTGGCGAACAGTGAGTGTGTGAGTGTGGAATGTGGTGAACAGTGAGTGTGTGAGTGTGGAATATGGCGAACAGTGAGTGTGTGAGTGTGGAATGTGGTGAACAGTGAGTGTGTGGTGTGGAATATGGTGAACAGTTAGTGTGTGAGTGTGGAATGTGGTGAACAGTGAGTGTGTGGGTGTGGAATGTGGCGATCAGTGAGTGTGTGAGTGTGGAATGTGGTGAACAGTGAGTGTGTGAGTGTGGAATGTGGCAAACAGTGAGTGTGTGAGTGTGGAATGTGGCGAACAGTGAGTGTGTGGTGCGGAATATAGTGAATAGTGAGTGTGTGGGTGTGGAATGTGATGAACAGTGAGTGTGGAATGTCGTGAACAGTGAGTGTGTGTGTGGAATATGGTGAACAGGGAGTGTGTGGACTGGAATGTGGTGAACAGTGAGCGTGTGAGTGTGGAATGTGGCGAACAGTGAGTGTATGAGTGTGGAATGTGGCGAACAGTGAGTGTGTGAGTGTGGAATGTGGCAAACAGTGAGTGTGTGGTGCAGAATGTGGCGAACAGTGAGTGTTTGGACTGGAATGTGGCGAACAGTGAGTGTGTGGTGTGGAATATGGTGAACAGTGAGTGTGTGGGTGTGGAATGTGGTGAACAGTGAGTGTGTGTGTGGAATGTGGCGAACAGTGAGTTTGTGGGTGTGGAATGTGGCGAACCGTGAGTGTGTGGGTGTAGAATGTGGCGAAGAGTGAGTGTGTGAGTGTCGAATATGGTGAAGAGTGAGTGTGTGGGTGTGGAATGTGGCGAAGAGTGAGTGTGTGTGTGTGAGTGTGGAATGTGGTGAACAGTGAGTGTGTCGGTGTGGAATGTGGTGAACAGTGAGTGTGTGAGTGTGGAATGTGGTGAACAGTAAGTGTGTGGGTGTGGAATATGACAAACAGTGAGTGTGTGTGTTGAATATGACAAAAATTGAGTGTTTGAGTGTGGAATATGGCGAACAGTGAGTGTGTGAGTGTGGAATGCTGCGAACAGTGAGTGTGTGAGTGTGGAATATGACGAACAGTGAGTGTGTGAGTGTGGAATCTGGCAAACAGTGAGTGTGTGGGTGTGGAATGTGGCAAACAGTGAGTGTGTTGGTGTGGAATGTGGTGAACAGTGAGCGTGTGGGTGTGGAATGTGGTGAACAGTGAGCGTGTGGGTGTGGAATGTGGTGAACAGTGAGTGTGTGGGTGTGGAATGTGGTGAACAGTGAGCGTGTGGGTGTGGAATGTGGTGAACAGTGAGTGTGTGCATTGACTATGGCAAACAATGTGTGTGAGTGTTGAATGTGGGAAAGAGTGTGTATATGAGTGTGGAATGTGATGAATAGTGTGTGTGAGTGTTCAATATGGCGAACAGTGTGAGAAATGACTAATAGTATGTGTGTAATATGAAGAACAGTGAGATTGTGTACGTGAGTGTGAACTATGGCAAAACGTGAGAATGTGTACGTGTGTGTGTGTGTGTGTGGAGGGTGGAGTGGGGTAGTGGGCGGGGCTAGGGGCACACAAGGTATGCACCACCCTGTGATCACACAGAGCATGTGACTGTTGCGAGTCGATAGGTTAAAAGAAAACACAAAACACACTGTCACGACTGTGTTTCCATAACGACCGCCATCCACACATCTAGCCTACTGCCCGGCGACTGATCTCCACTAAATAGCAAATGATAAAAGGAAATGTCCCTGGGTCTACTGAGGGCCTATTGATTCGCCACGGATCAAAACCAGAAGTGCCGGACAACAACCAACACAATTCTACACAACAGAGGGCGCCACACTGAGACGGCGCGCCTTGTTATACACACCCTGCTACCTGAGCCTCGTTCAGCGCCACGCTAGGAGAGTCCTACTGAGCAATGAGGCGCGGTGGGAGCCTTGTAGTTACAGGGCAACTCTACTCGTGTGTGTGCGTGTGTGTGGTGTAAAATGAATTATGCGAATATAAATCATGTAGAATACATAATATGTATTCTCAGTTAAAAGGATACTTTGGAGCGAGTGGCGTGTAGCGCCCCCCGCGCCGGGGTCCGGCAAGAAGGAGCCGGACCCCCACCCCCATCCTGCGACCGGGGGGGGGGGGGGGGCTAGGGGCGACAGGGACTCCAGAGCTTATTACATGCGATAATGGGATTATCACTATATATATATACGTAAATGTATATATACAGAAATGTATATATACGTATAAGTATAATTAAGGGTAGGACTATAAGGACTGCCCGGTTGCCCGGGACATCTAGTTTACTTGGTCAGGCAGGTGAAGTTCTTGGTGACCTGCACAAGTCGTTATTCTTCTAATCTGCAGTAACAGATTTCAGTTTCAATTGGCTGATGTGGGCTTAGGCAATTAGCTTTGCCACTTGGGCAAGTAGAAAATTCAGTCACTTGCCCGATTGGGCAAGTGGGAAAAAAGTTTCTGTCCTACCCTGTATATATATGTACATCTATATATCTGCTTTATAATCCATTATGGTAATATAAACAAGGACACTATCTATCTTCAGTATATATGTGTGCATAAATAAATATATAGAAGGTATATAAGCATTATGCGAATAAAAAGGCAAGGAAGGGAACTCTATTATTATTGTTTTTGTTATTATCGATACATAAACCACTTTATGCATCCTGACCACCATGCTCCAACCATTGGCGCCATCACCGATCCCTTCCAACCCTAAGGGAGTAACGGTGTGTATATATATATATATATATATATATATATATATATATATATACATATATATATATATGATGTATAAGCACTATGTGAGTATAAAGGCTTGGAGGGGAAATATTTTTATAATTGTCAATTATAAGGTTTGTAGTGGTCCTCCCCCACCTTATAGAGTGGGGGGGGGGGGCGCGGGTACCAGCATGCTCTCACTCCTTATATGTATATGGAAAACTAATCTTTATTGGTTATTAATTCATTCCACGGTTGGCAGGAAGAACCTCGGCCTCTGCGTGCACTCTCAGCGCTTTGGTAAAAGTTCCGCGGCGTCTCCTGGTGTTAGTAGTATAGTAAAGAATGCACCTGGGGCGGGTATCAAAAACCCTTATTTATGCGTTTCTCAACATGGTGCTGGTCTGCAAACTGAACTGCAATCAGATGGTTGGTTGTTGGAGTTTTACGTCCTGGAAACATCTAAGGTCATATCAGGATGGATACCGACTTGCGACAGTGCGCACTCATGGTGATATCCCACTCAGTCACATTATCCTGACACAGAGCCAACCAGTACTTGCCCTATCCTAATAATGCCGAGTGTCAAGCCAGGAAGCGATAAGTATCAATTCATAAGTCATCGGTTTGACTCGACCAGGGTTAGAACCCATGGGTTCGAATCCCACGATCTACCAAAACGGGAGACGGACGCTCAACTCATTCGGCCATCCCATCTGGTCACCTCTCACCATGGTGCTGGTCTGCAAACTGAACTGCAATAAGCTGAATCCCCCCCTCGGTGCTGGGTGCCGCAGACACGCTGGAGGTGTTGGGTGCTGTTTGACACTGACACATGGGGTGTGCTGGGTGCTGTTTGACACTGACACACGGGCGGGTGTTTGGTGCTGTTTGACAATGAAACATGGGGGGTGCTGGATGCTGTTTGATGCTGACACATGGGGGGGGTGGGGGGGTGCTGGGTGCTGTTTGACACCAACACACAGGGGGTGTTGGGTGCAGTTTGACAATGAAACATGGGGGGGGGGGGGGGTGCTGGGTGCTGTTTGATGCTGACACATGGGGGGGGGGGGGGGTGCTGGGTGCTGTTTTGACAATGAAACATGGGGGTGCTGGATGTTGTTTGATGCTGACACATGGGGGGGTGCTGGGTGCTGTTTGAGACCAACACACTGGGGGGTGTTGGGTGCTGTTTGACAATGAAACATGGGGGGTGCTGGGTGCTGTTTGATGCTGACACATGTGGGGGGTGCTGGGAGATGTTTGACAATGAAACATGGGGGTGCTGGATGTTGTTTGATGCTGACCACATGGGGGGTGCTGGGTGCTGTTTACCACCGACACACGGGGAGTGCTGGGTGCTGTTTGACACCAACACATGAGGGGTGCTGGGTGTTGTTTGATGCTGACACACGGGGCTGCTGGGTGCTGTTTGACGATGAAACATGGGGGTGGTGGGTGCTGTTTGACACTGACATACGGGGGGGGGGGGCGTGCTGTTTGACACCGACACACGGGGGTGCTGGGTGCTGTTTGATGCTGACACACGGGGGTGCTGTTTGATGCTGACACACGGGGGGTGCTGGGTGCTGTTTGATGCTGACACACGGGGGGTGCTGGGTGCTGTTCACTGTGGACAGACGAGGAGTGCTGGTTGTTGTTTGACACTGACACACGGGGGGTGTTGGGTACTGTTTGATTCTGACACACGGGGGGGTGCTGGGTGCTGTTTACCGTGGACACACGGGGAGTGCTGGGTGCTGTTTGACGCTGACACATGGGGGGGTGCTGAGTGCTGTTTGATGCTGACACATTGTGTTGGGTGTTGTTTGACACTGACCCATGGGGGGGGGGGTGCTGGGTGCTGTTTGATGCTGACACACAGGGGGTGCTGGGTGCTATTTGACACCAACACACGGGGGGTGCTGGGTGCTGTTTGACACCGACACACGGGGGGTGCTGGGTGCTGTTTGATGCTGACACACGGGGTTGCTGGGTGCCACCGCCTTTGCCAAGGCCGAACTTGAGAGGGACGCCCCTTGGTGCGGCCTTATTGACGGGCCTCTGCCTGCAAAGGCACAATCGCACGCGGACATGTCCCGCCAACCGGCGCCGGCCGCCCGGCCCCGCACAGTACGGACGGGAACCAGCCCCATGGGGGGGGGGGGGGGGGGGGGGGGGGTCGGGTTAACCGGGTGAAGGCGCCACAGGTCCCGTGTTTGTTTGTGTTTGTTTGTGTGTTTGTTTGTTGCAGCTTCATATCATAGATCAGATCAGGATAGGTACCGACTTGTGTGTGTGTGTGACAGTGCGCACTCACATGGTGACTTTACACTTATAGTGCGGCCGCACTGGGATACCACACAACTGGCACCATGACCCAATACCTCACTTAGTCACATTATGCTGACTGCTCCTTGCTCCAAGCTTCTCAGTCATTGGTCAGACCGTTTCCACAGAGCACGCGTTCTTGCCACTGCCATTAGAGGTTTGATTGGTTGTGGAAATCCATGATAAGACCTTTGTCAGAGACCGGGCACGGTGGCCGAATCGGTAGAGCGGAGGCCTCCCGTGCGGGAGATCTAGAATTCGATTCCTGGTCGAGTCATACCGATGACTTATCAAACTGATACTTGTCGCTACCTAGCCTAGTGCTCAGCTTGAATAAAGATAGGACAAGGACTGGTTAGCACACTATCAGGATAATGTGACTGTGTAGGATATTGGGTCATGGTGCTGGTGGCCTGGTCTCCCAGTGGGGCAGCACTATAAAATTGCCATGAGTGCACACTCTCGCAAGTCGATAACCGTCCTGATATGACCCTAGATGTTGATGGGACGCAAAACAACACCAACCAACGAACAAACCAACTGCCAACCTACCAAAGATCTTCTATATCTATGGTAATAGGACGTAAAACTCAAACAAAGAAAGAAAATAAAGAATTCATACCTTCTGCGAATCACACTAAAGCAGCACCCCTCCACCCACTCCCACCAACACCTTCTCCCGGCGGTTTGACGGGAGGTAGCTCAGGCGGTAGAGTGTCCACCTGTGAAGGTGTGGGTCATTCAATCGATCCTGCTCAGTGGACACATTTGCACTTTGGGCTATTTTCCGTTCCAACCAGTGGTCCACAACTGATTCAAAGGTTGTGGCATATCTTGTCCTGTCTGTGGGAAAGTGCATATAAAAGACCCCTTGCTGCTATTCAGAAAGAGTAGCCTATGTGGCGACAGCAGATTTCCTCCAAAGAAATATATCAGAACGACCATATGTTTGACGTCCAATAGCTGATGATAAAAATCAATGTGCTCTAGAGGCGTTGTTAAATAAAACAAACCTTACTTACGTCACTCACCCCACCCTCACCCCCACATATCCAACAACACAACACCCCTCCCCACCCCCGCGCACACATGCCTACGTCAGCAACTTATTAACGGAAAAGAGTCCACAGCTGAGTAACATTTATTAAAAAGAGCGAGAGAAACCCACGGCTTTACCCATCAAAGGTGGCAACGCTTTATTACCTATATTAATCCGAGTCTAGGTCATCTAGTGGGGATAATCCAGCCCCTTGATGCCTGTTCGGGGCCCGGCAATAAAGTACCTCCACGTGTCTGTGTGTTGAGCATAAACATGAAAGAACACCGCCCTCCACGGACGCGCCAACACACAAGAAGAAGAAGCGTTCTGTGGGAACCTTATCGTCGGCTCAAATGAAATAAAAGGACGGCCAAGGAGTACAGGGCGGGCTGAGGGACGGCATAGAGGGGGGGGGGGGGGAGGGAGGGTAGGGGAGGGGGAGGGGGGGGAGGGGAGAGGGAGGGAGGAGGGGAGGGGAAGGGAGGGGGGCAAGGGAGGGGAAGGGAGAGGAGAGGAGGGTAGGGAGGGGGGCAAGGGAGGGGTAGGGGAGGGGAGGGAGGAGGGATAGGGAGGGGATGGGTAGGGGAGGGGGAGAGGGAGGGGGGGAGGGGAGAGATGTGGAAGAAAAATAGCAAGAGGGAGACATATATATATACATATATATATATGAGAGAGAGAGAGGGAGAGAGAGAGAGACACACACACACATACTAATAGACACACAAAGAAAAGACAAAGATGTTTGTTGTTTGTTGTTGTTTTACGTCCTAGCAACATCTAAGGTCATATCAGGACGGGTACCGACTTGTGACAGTGCGCACTCATGGCGACTTTATAGTGCTGTCCCACTGGGAAACCAGGCTGCCAGCACCATGACCTGGTATCCCACTCAGTCACATTATCCTGACACTGAGCACACCAGTCCTTGCCCTATCCTAATAATGCCGAGCGCCTGGCTAGGAAGCGACAAGTATCAATTTTAAAGTCATTGGTTTGACTCGACCGGGACTCGAACACACGACCCCACGATCTACCAGCACGGGAGAAAAGACAAAGAAGAGAAAGTAATAAAATAGGTACGGGGAGGGAAGAAGAGAGGAAGGGAGAGAGAGAGAGAGAGAGAGAGAGAGAGGGAGAGAGAGAGAGAGAATGGGAGGGAGGGAGAAAGGGAGGGAAAGACAAGTGGAGGGAGGGATGGAACGCGAGTGGATGGAGAGGAGGAAGGAGGGAAGGAGTGGGGGAGGAAAGAATGAGGAAGGCGGAAAAGCAAGGGAGGGGAAGCAAGAAAGGAAGGGGAGGTAGGGGAAAAGGGAAAGAGAAGGAGAGAGAACGGGAGAAAGAGAGGAGGTGAAAGCAAGAGAGATGGGGAGCGCAAGGGTTAGGAAGGGAGAGTGGGAAAGGGAGGAGAGTGATACTGATAGTGTGTCCGCGCAGTGTGTGTGTGTATGTGTGTGTGGGGCGGGGGGGGGGGGGTGCTACTCACACATGTCGTCGTACACAACCTAGAGGTGTTCTTTATGAGAGATATGGCCGCTCTTTGATCTATAGTTCAACCCATTTAAAGTCTCAGGGCGGCAAGGTTTAATTGAGAAAAAAAAAGAAAAAGAAAAAAAGAGGAAAAAGAAAAAAGAAGAAAAAGAAAAAAAGCCTGGCTATAAATACGTACATTAGCAATCTGCCCCATAATACTTTAAACCAAAATTACCCATTTTGCTGTAAACACGCAAACCCAAATGAACTAATTTCACACGTTTTCATTTAAAATATCTTCAAAGTTAACAATTTAAAATAAAATTGACATCAAACTAAAGTAAAGTAGATTATAACGATCAACTTATTATATGTATCTTAAAAAAAAGCAACAAAAAAAGCAACAACACAGAGACAGAAATACAAAACCATTTGACTATGCAACTAAGTTACAGTTAATTCAAACCAGTGTAAATAAAATCACACAATGAATGCTGTACGCATACCGGGAGACACTGTTGACATCAAAGTCAGTAATGAATGACAATTTGGCAGAAAGTGTACATATCGCCCCTATGCATAATTCCCACACATTGATTGCTATTTTTGGACAACTGTCGGTAAATCTATACATACACACACCCCATTCAGAGTCCAGATACTCTTAGTAACACTGCCCGACCCCAGGTCTCTGGGTGGCAGCAGAAAGTTTCTTGGAAGTTACAACACCTGAATTAGAAAATGGTAAACTTTTGCAATTGTTGCTTCTCCCGTCACTCACCCCCCCCCCCCCCATATCCAACATATCCCCACATTTCTCTACCTAGCTCACCACCACTCCATCCCCAACATTGATCATAGTAGCCACCCACAACACCCCCACTTCCACATCTCTGACACTAATACCCCCACCTCTCTACACAAGAGCATTCGAACCCCCACCTCTACCCCCACCACTGATCACAGTAGCTACCCTACCCACCCACACAACAGCAACCCCACTCACCCCCACATCGTTCTCAGTAGGCCCCTATCCCACCTACAACAGCGCACCCCCCACACGCATACCTGTTACTAGTACCCCCACCCCTCAACACAACGCGCTCCGACCTTCACCCCCACCCGCTGTTTTTTCTAACACCCCCCCCGCGCCGACTACCATCCCCCCCGCTGTTCTTTCTAACTCCCCCCCCCCACCCGCCGACTACCACCCCACCCGCTGTTCTTTCTACCCCCCCCCCCCCGCCGACTAACACCCCACCTGCTGTTCTTTCTAACACCCCCCCGCGCAAACTACCACCCCATCCGCTGTTCTTTCTAACTCCCCCCCCACCGACTACCACCCCATCCGCTGTTCTTTCTACCCCCCCACCCCCGTCGACTACCACCCACCCGCTGTTCTTTCTAACACCCCCTGCTCAACGTGAAAGGCGCTGCACCCAGGCGATGTCACAATTAATGCGCTCAAATATCGCGCCTCAGTTCCGGCTATCACCTTTGAAGATATTAATTCACGAGAAAGAGGCTAACGCGCTAACCAGGCAGCAGTGGAGGTCTGTGTGTGTGTGCGCGTGTCTATGTGCGCGTGTGTGTCGGTGTGTGTGAGTGGGGTGGTAGGGTTAGTTGGTTGGTTGTTGGGGTTTTACGTCCTGGCAACATCTAAGGTCATATCAGGAGTGGTGGTAGGGTGCACTACGGATTAAGGCACACTAAAGGGCCTGTCACACTATGACGTATAGCCTTAGCATATGCTGACGTATGTGATTTTCTACCAACACATCGGCATACATCAGCATATGTTATGTATATGTTTAGCGTACATCGGGTACATCGTTATACGTCATCTTACATCGTCTTACATCGCCGTGTATCGAGGCTCCAAAAAAATTGTGTGCATGCTCAAAATTTCCAACGCGTGTCGATGTGTGGCTCATTCGTTGAACGTATGATGCGTGTACGTTCGGGATATGTTGGCGTATGTTGGGAGTACTTTAGGGATACGTTGGTATATGTTGCTGCACGTTAGCCATATGTTCAGCTGGTGGGAACGTGCAGTCCGCCAACAGATTGCGTACTGCCAACGGATGCATTATGTACCCCTAACTTACTTCGAATGTATGTCTGCCATATCTCCAGCATATTTAACATATACTCCATACTTCTAGTGATGGAGTAATGTATGTAACGTTGGTCAGCGTACCGTGAGCGTATGCAAGCATTTTGCGAACATTTTGCCAACGTTTTGCTAACATTTTGCGAGGCACATGAACACTCTCATATGCTAGCAATAGGTCAGAGATATGTTCTGCATATGTTACATACGTTGTGTGTATGTTGTGTATACGCCCATTTTTATACCCCGCCACTGGAAAGTTCGACGAATGCCGACGTACTGGCAATTTTTCTAACATTGAGCACGCGCTGACGCTGTACATCATAGTGTGGCAGGGCCTTAAGTGACAAAGACAGTGAGGAGTGGTGGTGGTGGTGGGGGTGTGGGGGGGTGTGGGGGGTTGTGTGCATGTGTATATATATATATATATATATATATATATATATATATGCGGGGCAATTTCTGCAATCTGGACATCGCTATAGAAGATCGAGTCAGAAATTAGTATTTGCATTACAAAATAATGGAAAAGAGATGAGAGCAAAAGAAAAGTACAATATAAGCCTCACAGACAGCCATGATTCGGCAAAGGATTGTTGTTTCGCTTGTGTGTTGTTGTTTTATATCCTAACAACATCTAAGGTCATATCAGGACGGGATGAGGTAAATGAAGGAGACGTATGAGTAGTGCGGGTAAGAAGAGTTTATTTAGCAGAAACAGTAGAATCTGAGCCCAGCCCTACAAGGAAAAGGAACACATATACAACAGTAGGGTGGGTGGGTGGTTGGAAAAGGCCACACATCGCTAGCTCACTGAAGTGAAGATAGAAAAGGGTGAGCTACAGTCGATGGCATGAAAACCCGCCGGGCGGGGTGGATTGCAGATGATCCTGTCCATCCACATAAAGATGAGTCCACGGCACAGCAGGCCGGCGCAGACGTGTATCGTTCCCACAGAATCAAACACAATGCAAGTCATTGCGACCTATTTTTCTTCAAGGGTTTCTGCACATGTGTTAAATGGACACACTGTGGAAATCCTTATTCAGCATGGGTCAATTGTTTGTAATTTGGGCCCCCTTTAATTAATAGAAATAAACGTGGTTCAGACCACACACACACACACACACACACACACACACACACACACCCACACACACACACACACACACACACACCCACACACACACACACACCACACACACCCACACACACACACACACACACACACACACACACACACACACACACACACACACACACACACACACAATTCCCTCCAGGAAATCTGATTTCAGAGGGATATTCTATTATGGATCAAACAGGCCAATTCATAGCCGCATTGTCCGATGAAAACCGAAACACTTATCCAGATTTGATCCTACATATCTAATTTAGATACTAGTGCACTTATTAAGTATGTGTTGTTGCATAGGATTGCACACTGAATTTAATAGTCAGTACTGACGGGGTAAGTTTTTGATGTGCACCCCGAAATTAATTTAGTATGTTCGTTGGTTATTGGAGTTTTATGTCTTGGCAACATGTAAGTTAATATCAGGACAGGTATCGACTTGTGACAGTACACACTCATAGCAACTTTATAGTGCTATCCCACTGGGAGACCAGGCCACCAGCACCATGACCTGATATCCCGCTCAGTCAGATTATCCTGACACTGAACCAACCAGTCCTTGTTCTATCCTAATAATGCCAAGCGCCTGACTAGGAAGCGACAAGTATAAATCTTTAAGTCATTGGTTTGACTCGACTACGGTTCGAATCCCACGATCTACCAAAATGGGAGACGGACGCTCAACTCATTCCGCCATCCCGTCAGGTCTAACTTTACTTAGCGTGTTTTCACTTTAGATATTTCCTAATTTAACCATTTAAAATAAGAGTTACCTCGAACTAAAGTAAGTTAGAGACTATAATGACACCATAAGACTATGAAACTTCAATAACTGAAAAGCTAGAGTAGAATTGACCATGGGCAGGGTTGGAACTATATTTTCGGTCAGCCTCCTTACACATCCACTTCCGTGCGTGCCAATAGCCACTTCTTATTGCTTTAAAAGACAAAAGTTAAAAAAAAGGCAAAACATTGAAACAAAAGGAGAGGAGGAGGTCCCCGAGAGGAAGAGGCATACGGTCAGGGAGAGAGGGAGAGGGGGGGGGGCAGGGAGAGGGAGAGGGACAGGGAACGGGAGAGGGAGAAGGAGAGGGGGGGAGGGGGGAACGGGAGAGTGAGGAAGGGGGGGGGGGCGGATGAGAGGGAGTCGGAAGGGGAGGGTGACAGGGAGATGCACAGGGAGAAAGATATGGACATGGAACGGAGGGGAGAGGGAGAGAGAGAGAAGGGGAGAGGAGAGGAGGGGAGGAGAGGAGGGGAAGGAAGGGGAGGGGGGAGAGACAGGCAGACAGGGACCGGGACATGGAGAGGAGAGAGACGGAGGGTAAGAGAGAGAGGGGAGAGGGGAGAGGAAGAGGGAGAGAGGGAGGGTGAGAGGGAGAGGGGGAGGGGACGGAGGAGGGGCAGGCAGAGAGGGACCGGGACATGGAGAGAGAGGGTAAGAGAGAGAGAGTGAGGGTGAGAGGGAGAGGAACAAGGAGAGAGGGAGGGGAGGGGAGGGGAGGGAGAGGAGGGGCCGACAGGGGGGAGACGGACACGCAGAGAGGGACCGGGACATACAGAGGGAGACGGAGGGTAAGAGAGAAAGGGAGAGGGAGAGGGAGAGAGAGAGGGAGAGGGAGAGGAGGAGGAGAGAGAGGGAGAGGGAGAGGGGAGGGAGAGGAGTGGAGGGAAGGGGAGGCGGGAGACGGATAGTCAGAGAGGGACCGGGACATGGAGAGGTGGGAGAGGGAGGGTAAGAAGGAGAGGAGAGAGGGAGAGGGAGGGTGAGAGGGGGAGGGGAGGAGAGAGGGAGAGGGGAGGGGGAGTGTGGGGAGGGACATACAGAGAAGGACGGACATGGAGAGGAGGAGAAGGAGAGGAGGGGAGAGGAGAGAGGGGAGGAGGGAGGGAGAGAGAGGGAGGGATGAGGAGGGAGAGGAATGGTGAGAGGGAGAGGGGCAGGGAGAAGGAGGACATGCAGAGCGGGACCAGGACATGGATAGGAGGGAGAGGGAGGGTAAGAGAGAGAGAGGGGAGGGAGGGAGGGTGAGAGGGAGATGAAGAGAGGGAAGGGAGGGGAGGGGAGGGAGAGGAGGGGAGGGAAGGGGAGAGGGAGACGGACAGGCAGAGAGGGACCGAGACATGGAGAGGAGGGAGAGGGATCGTAAGAGAGAGATGGAGAGTTAGGGTGAGAGGGACAGGGGGAGAGGGACAGGGGGAGAGGGAGGGTAAGAGGGAGAGTAAGAGGGAGAGGTAGAGAAAGAGGGAGAGGGACAGAGAGGGGCAGGGTCAGGGGCAGGGTCAGGGACAGGGAGAGGAAGCCGACGTTGCTTGGGTTTCAAATGAATCAAATTTGCATGGCGCCGTTCAGGATGAGACTGCAGAAACTTGATTCGGCGCCGCGCCGCCAGGTGGCTCCAACAACCACCTGTTGGCGTTTGATGTCGCCGGCATGTAGCCTCGTCTCGCTGGCTGCGTCTTTAGAGGACGGTGTGCATTATTTAGCGCCACCAGGGGGCAATGGCGGCTGTTAACAACAGTGGACGTAGGTGGGTTTTGCGGTGGGTGATGGTTTTGTTTGTTTGTTGTTTTACGTCCTAACATCAGGACGGGTACCGACTTGTGACAGTGCACACCCATGGCGACTTCATTGTGCTTTGTTTGTTGTTGTTTTACATCCTAGCAACATCTAAGGTCATATCAGGATGGGCACCGACTTGTGACAGTGCACACATGGCGACTTTATTTTCGATGGCCTGCCACCTGGCGCCAGTGTCTAGAGTTAGACCCTCCCACCTCACAGTTTGGTTATATTAGACTGAACTAGTTTAATTCAGCTGAGCCGAGAGCACCCTTATATCAAGGTAACTTGTTTGCAATATAAACCTAATAAAAATAAAAGCTTTGGTGGTCGTCATTTTGTTCACACAAATAGGAGTCGGGCAGACGGTTTTAATTTTAATTTTAATTGTTTTCAGTATTATTGACATGATTTCAATGGAATTACATAAACATCAATTTCAGTGCATGCACATGGTGTTACGGTGTTTACCGCTGTCCATACATAGTTACGTATAACGTCTGAAAGTTGAATTGCTGCTAGCCCGACACATTTTTTAAGTTTTTGACCACCAAAAAAAAAAAAAAAAAAAAAAATCAAAGGGCGGGTGATTTTTCAGGCACAGGCAGGGACGATAACCTTTTTTTTTTTAGGCGGGGGTGGTGGTGGTGGTGGTGGTGGGATGGTTAAAGGCGCCCTGTTGAGGAACAATGGACTGCTCTTATAGAGAACATATTTCAGGTGTGGGATTTTATCACGTACACTAACACATTATATAAACTTGTATACAACAAAAGCTCAACGTACCATCCAAGTTTAAGTGTATCTGTATCTGTAAGCACGCCCGTCCTGATATGACCTTAGATGTTGCTAGGACGTAAAACAACAACAAACAAACAAACTGTAAGCACGCATGCTTCCCACGGGTTCAAACCCGACCGAATCAAATCAATGACCTATACAAGTGATACTTGTCACCCCCTAAGCTTCGTACCCAGCATTAATAGGATAGGATATGACAAGGACTTGGTCAGCTCAGTATCAGGAGTGGGATATCGGGTCATAGTGCCAGCAACCCAATCACCCACTGGGCACAGCACTATAACGGCTCCATGAGTGCACCATCACAAATCGGTACCTGCCATGATATGACCCTAAATGTTGCTAGGATATAAAACCCCAACAAACAAATGTACCTGTAACACAATTTTATTTTGACTTCAGTCTTACAATAGAATGATCCAATAACTTAGAGTTTCCGCCATTTTTTTAGATAAGTATTTTAGGTTTGATTGTGATAGTATAATCTACCATATCTTTGTTTGAAATAAGTTTTATTTTAAATCGCTAACTTTGGAGATAGGTGAAGTGAAGACATGTCAAACTAATTTCGGTGTTCAAGTCAAGAGTCTGACAACATAGACCTCAGCAGTAACATGTTCTATTAAACTGACTGACTATTCCCTTCTTTGCAGCAACAAATACTTAAAGTTGCATAGTCCACTCATTTTGAGTTTCTGTCAGTTTTCCCGAGATAAACATATTAAACCAATTGTTATAATCTATCTTACTTGTGCTTGAAGTAACATCTATTGTGAATGGCTAACTTTTGAGATATTTGAAGTATCAACATGTCAAATTAGTTTTGGCAAGCACACCAAAACTCTTGACACCATAGATTTATGGAGTACCAGGTTCTATTAAATTGACTCAGTATTCCCTTCTATGTGACAATACATGCTCAATAAGTGTGTTAGTATCTAAGTCAAATATGTTGATGATTGATTGATTGGTGGTTGCTTTACGCCGTGTCGGCAGCATAGGCCATATTCACGGCGAGAAATGTTTGTTTTTTGTTCAAACCATCGCTTTTGCATGTAAAAGCAGACAATCAATTATGTGCCAATAGACACTCATTAAATTAGAAAGCTCACAATCATATATTTGTGGTCAAGGGAAACAAATTCCCATAGAAAAAGAAAAGTTTTATTAATAATTGATAGAATCTATTTAGTAAACTATATGAGGTGGTACAGTTCAGCTGCCCTCAAAAAGGCTAAAATGTTTTCCTATTTTACCTTAGTAAAAAGGTCATGCATACTGTCTGCAGTGTAGAACCATTGGCGCAGGGCCAACAAATCAACGCAACTTCGTAAAATGTGTTTGAGTGTCAGTGGGGACTGACACCCAATACGTCAGTCAAATATGTAGAATCATATCTAAATACTTGTTTTGCTTGTGAAAAGGTGATGCTTCATCGGCCTATGCCGCTTTAATAAGTGAACCAGTATCTAAGGTGGATATGTATAACCGAATCTTGATAGATTTGATTTAAAACAAATAGATGCTTTCATCAGACTATGCGGCTTTAACGAACATCCGCTCTGAATGGAAACGGTGAGCATTGCCACACGGGTAATATTCCAAACCCAGGATTCTGGAACAAACGTGAAGTGACTGAATGACTGGAGTGGAGTGCATTGTCACACATCAAGCAAGTCAGCAATCAACCAACTGAGAATGCATACAAAGAAGGTACCCATTTATCCATAGAAGTGACATTTACCCGGTGCGTCACCACATACCAACCACTACACTGTATAAGGGAGGTGTTCTTTGCTTCTGACATTTCCCTGCCTTTACACCGGAGAGAAGACAACAGAAAGGCCAAGTCATCTTCTAAGTTCTAACAACCGCTGTTAACAAGTACATCTACCTGTTCCCAGCGCCACCTATGATCAGTTACCCCTTGGAGCTATATAACCACACACTACACCGCCGTCTTGAAAGCCTTAAGACATGAGCCTCAAACTTGGCAAAGGTTATAAAGGCACCGCCTTTACCGGCACACGGTCACCCGGACATCAAAACAACAGTCACTAAGACACAGGCACACTGTGCCAAGAGTCTTAGCACTCACACAGGTTTAGATTAGACAACTGCTCACAGAGCGAGAGGAGGAGAGGGGGGGCGGGATGGGAGAGGGGAGGGTGGAGGGGAGAGGGGAGAGGGGGAGGGGGAAGAGGGAGAAGAGGGGGAAGAGGGGAGAGGGACGAGTGGAGAGGGAAGAGGGGGAAGAGGAGGACAGTGGGAGAAAGAGGGGAGAAAGAGGGGGAAAGAGGGGGAAAGAGGGGGAAAGAGAGGGATAGAGGGGGAAGAGGGGGAATAGGAGGAAAGAGGGGGAAGAGGGGGAAAAGAGGGGGGTTGGGGAGAGGAGGAGACGGGGAGAGGCAGAGGTAGAGACATCGGGGGAGAAAATGACAGAAACTCAAAACCATCGGACTATGCAACTTTAATTATACATGTGGCTTATACTTGCCTAAGTATCTAATTATACATAGGTATCAACCAACAGTTATTTATTTATATTCTATGCTTCTGCATATGCCAAAGGTAGAGAGGCGTGGTAAGGCGTGGGGTGAACTAGCATGTAAACCTGGTTCTCAAAACTGACGTCAGGTGGCGGTCACTACTGGCACGCCTACCTCAGTGGTCCAGTCATTCAGGCACCAGTGTGTATGCACAAAGAACACTGTGTCTCCACACCAGGTGAGTGAAGGGGGGGGGGCGGTATTATCACCACCCCTGCATGGGGCTCGCTATCCTGGAGATCCAGGTATTTAAGCAGTAGTGTCGATGTGGATAACGTGGACTGTCTGCGTGATATGTGTGTAGCATTACATCATCTCCACGCTAGGTGGCGGGTTACTAGTAGTAGTAGTAGTAGTACTAGGGCCGCCTCAGTCAGCACGGGGCTCACTCAACGATCCAAACATTCAAGCACCAGTGTGTACGTGTGTGTATGTGTATTTGTGTAATATGTAAGTATGTACGTATGTATGTGTGAATATATGTATGTATGATGTATGTACGTATGTGTGTATACATGTATGGATGTATGTGTGTATGTATGCATATATGTATGTATGTATGTATGTATGTATGCATGTGGGTATGTATGTATGTATATATGTATGTATGTGAAGATGTATGTATGTGTCTACGTATGTATGTATGTATGTGTGCAAGTATGTATGTGTATATGTATGTGCATCTATATATGTATATATGTGTATGTATGTGTGTATGTATGTATGTGTATATGTGTTTATGTATATATTTATGTATGCCTATATACATATATATATATACATACATATGCGTGTTGTGCACGGCAGGTATTTGGACGCGTGTCTGTGTGGCTAGTGTGTGTCTTGTGTGTCCGTGGGAGTGTGCCTGTCTACGTGAGTGTGTTGGCGCAGTGTGCAGGAGGCCGTGGTGAGGTAGGTGGCGGGTGTGTGTGTGGGGGAGGGGGGCACTACAAGGGCCCTGTGAGCACACCCCGGTGCCTTTACCGCCGAGCCAGCACCCGGTTGTGGGAAGGGGACGGCCTCAAGGCATCTTTGAAACATAAGAAGGCAGAAAAGTGGAACCTGTGTGTATGATACCCCTCACTACCCTATCAACCTCCCCCTCCACCCCACCCCCAGCCCCAACACAACACCCCAACCCCCACCTGCCCTCCCCTAACTACATCACCCCGCCCATCACTGGAACCCTCTACCCCGGCCATCACTGGAACCCTCTACCCCACCCATCACAGGATCCCTCTAGCCCACCCATCACTGAATCCCTCTACGCCGCCCATCACTGAATCCCTCTATTGCGCCCATCACTAGAACCCTCTACCCCGCCCATCACTGGATCCCTCTACCCCGCCCATCACTAGAACCCTCTACCCCACCCATCAATGGAACCCTCTACCCCGCCCATCACTGGATCCCTCTACACTGCCCATCACTGGAATCCTCTACCCCGCCCATCACTGGATCCCTCTACACCGCCCATCACTGGAATCCTCTACACCGCCCATCACTGGATCCCTCTACACCGCCCATCACTAGAACCCTCTACCCCACCCATCACTGGAACCCTCTACCCCGCCCATCACTGGATCCCTCTACACCGCCCATCACTGGAATCCTCTACCCCGCCCATCACTGGATCCCTCTACACCGCCCATCACTGGAATCCTCTACCCCGCCCATCACTGGATCCCTCTACACCGCCCATCACTAGAACCCTCTACCCCACCCATCACTGGAACTCTCTACCCCGTCCATCACTGGATCCCTCTACACCGCCCATCACTGGAATCCTCTACCCCGCCCATCACTGGAACCCTCTACCCCCACCCATCACTTGATCCCTCTACCCCGCCCATCACTAGAACCCTCTACACCGCCCATCACTGGATCCCTCTACCCCGCCCATCACTAGAACCCTCTACCCCGCCCATCACTGGATCCCTCTACCCTGCCCATCACTGAATCCCTCTACCCCGCCCATCACTGGATCCCTCTATCCCACCCATCAATGGATTCCTATACCACGCCCACCACTGGATCCCTCTCCCCTTCCGATCACTGGAATCCTCTACCCCGCCCATCACTGGAATCCTCTACCCCGCACATCACTGGATCCCTCTATCCCACCCGTCAGTGGATGCCTCCACCCCGCCCATCACTGAATCAATCTACCCCGCCGCCCATCACTGGATCCTTCTACTCCGCCCATCACTGAATCAATCTACCGCGCCCAGTAGTGGATCGCTCTACCCCTCCCATCAGTGGATCCCTCTACCCCACCCATCCTTGATACTTCCTGCCCCACCCATAACCGGATTCCCCACCACCCTGCTCCACCCACCCGGCCGCACCCACCCCTCTCCACCCACCCCGCATCCCTCACTGGCTCTCTCCCCGCCCCGCCCCGGCCCGCCCAGTCGCCGGGCTCCAATGCATGTTTGCCCAAAGCGGCGCAGTGCACTGTTCTGTCAACCGGCGCCGCTTTGAAAGTCAGCCTGTCGTGTGTGTTGGGAAACGGTCGCGCAAGGAGGACGGCAGGTGCGCCGGCGCACCGACACGCCGCCCGGCAGCACCCGCCAACACCACGCCGCCCGACAATCAAACACACCCATGGGCGCGGAGCGTCGCTGGGAGAGAGTTGGGGGGTGGTGCGTGGGGGTGGAGAGAGTGCGTGTGGGCGGGAGGACGCGCTTTCTCTATGGACAAGTACACATTTTGGTGTGCGAATTGTTGATGAAAGGCCCAAGGCTAGAAAGCCGCCACGCATCGGGATCCAGCTCCACCCACCTCCCCTAGCCCCCCCCCACCTCCGGATTCAAAGGGAGGGGATCCAAGCGCAGTAAGAAAAGGGCGGATGAGAATGCAGGCAGCTTTTGTGACTCGGACAGATTAAAGACAAGAGGCGGGCTTCAAAGCACGCAAAGGGAGTCGTCACACTGACAGACCGCGGCTTTGGGAGAACATCAAATGGCGAGTTGAAAAAGACCCGGCGATAAAGAGAAAAGATAGAGAGAGAAAAGTGTGCGAGGGGGGTGGGGGATAGGTTGGTGGGTGGTTAATAATGCCGAGCTTCAACTGCGCCGACCTAACAATCAGTAGGTAGCTGAATATACACGCACAAGTCTGGTTGGTGTGAGCAAGGAGGGGTGGGGTGACTGGCTGTCGGCTCAACTCTGGTTGGTGTGAGCAGGGATGGCTGGGGTGACTGGTTGTCGGCTCAACTCTGGTTGGTGTGAGCAGGGAGGGCAGGGGTGACTGGTTGTCGGCTCAACTCTGGTTGGTGTGAGCAGGGAGGGGAGGGGTGACTGGTTGTTGGCTCATGTGTGGTCGGTGTGAGAAGGGAGTGTGTCGGGGGGGGGGGGATGACTGTCGGCTCAAGTCTGGCCGGTGTGAGCAGGGAGGGGAGGTATGACTGACTGTTGGCTCAAGTCTGGTTGGTGTGAGCAGGGAGGGGAGGGGTGACTGATGGTCGGCTCAAGTCTGGTTGGTGTGAGCAGGGAGGGGAGGGCTGACTGACTGTCAGCTCAAGTCTGGTTGGTGTGAGCAGGGAGGGGAGGGGTGACTGATGGTCGGCTCAAGTCTGGTTGGTGTGAGCAGGGAGGGGAGGGCTGACTGACTGTCAGCTCAAGTCTGGTTGGTGTGAGCAGGGAGGGGAGGGGTGACTGACTGTCAACTCAAGTCTGGTCGGTGTGAGCGGGGAGGGCGGGTACCAATTGACTTTTGGCAGAAGTCTGATTGGTGTGAACAGGGAGGGCGGGCCGACTGGTTGAATACCAAAAATCACGGAAATCCGCGAAATCGCGGAGATCATTCATTCTTTCAACCATTCATTTCCACTCGGATGGTGTTTGTTGGCTTTTGTGCCTGAACCCTTTATGTGTTTTATAACTTGTTATGCGAATATTATTTGGAATGGAGTCCACCTGCATTGCTTGTCTGCTATTAACCTACATACATGTCTTTGTGGTGCTATATGAGCGATATGGTTAATTATGGGTCTGCAGGGCAGTAGGGTGTCTTTGTAATACATTGGTGCCTGCGAGCCACCCGATATAAAGTCGATATATTACTGAGTGCTGTTATTGTGTAGCTTTGTACTTCAAGTCAGCAGGCCGACATGCACTCCGGTAGGGGGGTACTTCTTATGTTCATAATTGCTTGCTTGTCTACTGCTCACTTGACTGGGGTGGAGTGCCTTGGCTACCAGCTCAATGCTCCCAATACGTGGGAGCTGCTGACTCAGGGGGGTCACGTGCGCGCGTGCTCCCCCACTATCTACCTCACTCGTGCAGAATTTTGACTTTAATAAAGTGGAGGGGCCTTTTAAGGAGGGTCCAACCAAGCTAATTGCATTGTCTTCTCACTTACGTAATAGATAAATAATATATATGTATACTCTGCGAAGATGTGAACTCGTGGACGGAGAATGCTAAATTGTGCAGACGGTCTAACCGCTAGACCCCACCCACTCACCCCTCCCCCTCGGCCGGGCCAGCTCAGACTGCGCAGTGCTGGTCTGCTCGACTGCTCACTGCGCATGCTGTTGGCACATGACTGATTCGATTCCTTGCTGGGGTTCCCCCGGCGCAGTTAGAGCTCTGCATTCTCGTCACTAGGTGGCAGCACGGCGACTGTACCGGGACTGCTCTTTGTAGTAGCGGTATATAGTGTGTGTGTGTGGTGTGGTGTCGAATACTTGAGTATAGATTAATAAGTGATGAGTTGTTTGTGTAATTGTACCTGTGTGACCCGATATAGCGTGGGGATGTGCATTGCACGCTATATATCTATATGTGTGTGTGTATATATAACAAATTAGCACTGGGGACAGACCAACGATATATATTGTTGAATAAACAGCGGAAACTTCAATGTCGGACAATTAGTCTTCCTCATTACACTGCTCCTTGTCCTAACCTAGTCCTAACTGTAGGTTTATCTAAACTTCCCGATTGAATCAACCTCCGTACACATACCTGTACTTGTACGTGTGTATGTATGTATGTATGTATGTATGTATGTATGTATGTATGTATGTATGTATGTATGTATGTATGTATGTATGTATGTATGTATGTATGTATGTATGTATGTATGTAAGTATGTATGTATGTATGTATGTATGTATGTACGTACGTACGTACGTACGTATGTATGTACGTACGCACGCACGCGCGCACGCACGTACGTATGTACGTACGTACGTATGTATGTATGTATGTATGTATGTATGTATGTATGTATGCATGTATGTATGTATGTATGTGTAGTGGTCTGCACTGACCTTTCAGGCAAGGGGCCGCATAGACAGGTATGCGTGGGTAGTGTGTTGATATCAGGGAGCCTAGGTGGTGTAATGGTGAGCACACTGGCCCAGAATGCAAAGAGATGTGGGTTCGAGTCCCGCTCTAGGCGCAATATTTCCCATTTTCATCACCCCCACGACATATGTATGTATGTATGTATGCATGTATGTATGTATGTATGTATGTATGTATGTATGTATGTATGTATGTCCTTACATCTACATACAGCAGTGCAGGTCAGTATGTGTTGTGTCCTAGTTACAAAAACTGCAGGTATGTATGTATGTCCTTACAGCGGTGCAGGTCAGTATGCGTTGTGTCCTAGTTACAAAAACTGTACGTACGTATGTATGTATGTCCTTACACCTACATACAGTGATGCAGGTCAGTATGCGTTGTGTCCTAGTTACACAAACTGCATGTATATATGTATGTATGTAAGCATGCCTCCGGCGATACAGGACATTGTGCATTGAGTAATAGTTACCAGACTGTGCGCAGTGCCCACAATGCCCACTGTTCTCACAATACCCACGGTGGTCGCTGTCCGCAGTTCTCACAGTGCACAGTCCCCCGTGCCCACACAGCTCCCACAATACCTGCAGTGCCCATAATACCCATAATACCAGCAATACCCACAGCTCCCATAATACCCACATTGCCCAAAATCCCCACACTACCCACAGCTCCCACAATACCCACAGTGCTCAAAATCCCCACAATACCCACAGCTCGCACAATACCCGCAGTGCCCACACTACCCACAGCTCCTACAATACCCACAGTGCTCAAAATCCCCAAAATCCCCACAGCTCCCACAATACCCACAATATCCGCAGTGCCCACAATGCCCAAAATCCCCACAGCTCCCACAATACCCACAATATCCGCAGTGCCCACAATACCCACAGTGCCCACAATGCCCAAAATCCCCACAGCTCCCAAAATACTCACAGTGCCCACAATAGCCGCAGTGCCCACAATACCCACAGTGCGCGGTGCTTGTTGCTATTACTATCATGCTATCACTAGGCCCGCGTCGTCCACCCACCTGCCTGCAGACACGGTCCACACCCACCCGAGTTGATGAGGCGGGCACCTTCCTCCGAATGTCACCTAAACATCCCACGGCTCGCAGATAACTAATTAAAGTGGCACTCCGCACACTCACAGACGCAATACTGTAAACACCAGCACCAATTACCTTCATTTCCATTGTGTCTGATTAATTGTGTATTTCTGGTGTAATCCCTATGTCATGTAGAAGCACTGGTTGTGATGACTACTGTCAGGGCACTGTTTAAATATACAGTAAAACCTCTCTAACCGACCACCTCCACAGATCGCCTACTCCCCTATGTCGATCACTTTATTTGGGTACCAAACGATCGCCCATCGAATACCATTATAATGATATAAAAAAGTCCCCGAACCGACCACCTCCCTAAATGGACCATTTAAAGTCGGTCCCATGGTCGGTCGATTTAGAGAGGAATTATTGTATAACTTAATTTAGATGGCCGTTAAGGCTGTGAGCCATTACTGCTGCCACAAAGGATTTGGTTGGTTGGTTGTTGGAGTTTTACGTCCTGGCAATATCTTAGGTCATATCAGGACGGATACCGACTTGTGACAGTGCACACTCATGGCGACTTTATAGTACTGCCCCACTGGGAGACCAGGCCACCAGCCCCATGACATGATATCCCACTCAGTCACATTATCCTAACACTGATCTTAACCACTCCTTGCCCTATCCTATTAATGCCAAGCGCCAGGCTAGGAAGCGACAAGTATCAATTTTATAAGTGATCAGTTTGACTCGACCGAGAACCAAACTCCTGATCTCCCGCACACGAAGCCAGCACTCTACCAATCGGCCACCGCGTCTGGCATGTTATAAAGGATGCGGTGAGACTTAACAAAGAAACTGCAACAAATATGCCATTGTCCACCAGTCTTCAACACACAAAAATTACATCCCTAAACGAGGCTGCACTATTTTATTTCTGCGGTACTTAAATTAGACTGTCGCCTCGCGGATTAATTGCTCTTGTTCCAAGGAGACTGCCTCATGGCAATAGAACCAGGCTGTGATTAGATAGCTGGAAGGATTGGCATAATTAGTTTACCTGAGCAGTTCCATTAGAGACAAACTCCGATGTTTGGTTCTTGGAGTTTTACATCCTGACAACATCTAAGGTCACATCAGGATCGGTACCGACTTGTGACAGTGCACACTCATGGGAGGTTTATAGTGCTGTTCCACTCGGATACCAGGTCGCCAGCACAATTACCCAATATCGCACTCAGTCACATTTTCCTGAGCTAACCAGTTCTTTCCCTATCCTAGTAATGCTGAGCGCCAGGCTAGGTAGCAATAAGTATCAATTTTGTAAGTAATCGGTCTGACCTGGCTGGGTTTTGAACTCCCAACCTTCCAAATGGGAAGCCTGCGCTCTACCGATTCGGCCACCGCGTCCGTTCAACAGACTCACATGAACAAGACTAATTATGATAGATTGTCGTCAGGGTCATCCTCAGTTAACCTACTGGCCACCTTAAAGAAGCATAGGTATAGTTTTGAGTTCCTGTCATTTTCTGAGATAAATATTTTGTTGTTGTTGTTGAAGATTTATACTGCCTATCATGGATAAGCCTGAATAGGCTTGTTTTCACCATTTGACAGTTTGTCGATAGAAAGCCTGAGCCTACACTTTTACGGACCCAAGGGATTTGTAACCTCCCACACCACATAGACATGGTATGAGAGCAACTGGCCTTTGATGACGCTGTAAGTTATACACAGCAGTGGAAATCCAAATTGGCAGGGGTGGGAGGCACAGGGAATTGAACCACTGACCTTCAGATTAGGAGTCCGACCTAGAAAAAAGTCAGACACTCTAACCACTCTGCCACAGAGAACACCACATATATTAGGTCGATCATTGTAATCTACCTTACTTTGGTTTGAAGTAACCTTTATTTTAAATGGCTAACTTTGGAGTTATTTGAAGCGCAAACATGTAAAATAAATGTTGGCAGGCATCCTAAAACTCTGCCATCATAAGCTTCTGCAGTAACAAATAACATATTCTATTAAATTCACTCAGTATTCCCTTATATGTGTCAACACGTGCTTAATATGCGAACCAGTATCCAAGTTAGATATATAGAATAAAATCTAGATATTTGTTTTGGTTTTGAAAATTTGATGTTTTCATTGCACTATGCAGCTTTAAGATCAATTACATCTCTCTGCCTATCAACTGGACTTTTATCGACTGAGCCGTATTAAATTTGTGTGGTATTAAACCTATAAAAAAAACTCACCGCGGAAACTATGAATTAAATACCGCAAAAAAGGATGAAAGAAGAAACGCTAGTGTCATGAGGATAATGCTTTTGGAAATACTGTGCCTACAGCAGGCTTCCAACCCCACACTTCTTGCCATTCTGGGATAGCGTCCCTACCATTAGCATATCTAGACTTGCTGATGCAATAACCTGATTGACCCCCCCACATCTCCTTGTGGCTCCTTGTCTGATAAGCAGACGACTAAGCTCATCCTCCTACAGTCATAAGACTTCTAAATGGTTTACATCGATAAGTCTCTTTAATGGTTAATAGTACACATATACAAGCAATGCACTTAGATATGAGCCTGTCTGAAAAGGTGATAACTCTTCTTTTTTTTGTCCATTGTAACGATTGACACAAAACAGGACAGAAACGGTTACACTGAAAACACAAGGACATTTGCTTCAAATCAATATGTATTCTATTGGGATTATGAAACACCATGTAAAAAACAAATCAGTTTATCCTGAGCAAATGCATAAGCAGATAGTATGTTGATCGTTACAATGGACAAAACTTTGTCCCATATTGCTTAGCACCTTTTGAGACAGTCTCATATACATGTATATATACACATACACAGGTTCATCAATTTGGTGACATCGCAAGTGAAATCGCAAGTGAAATCGCAAACGAAATCGCAAGGGTAATCACAAACGAAATCGCAAGCGAGATCGTAAGCGAAATCACTAACACAATCGCACCCGAAATCGAAGGTGAATTTGAAAGCAAAATCGTGATGGAAATCGCAAGCGAAATCGTGCAGTTTGAGTCATACCTAGAAGGCATATAGGGGGTTGACTTCTATCATAGATTGCCAAACCTACCTCAGAATTCAAACAAAGTTGATTTATACCCTGTCAAACTAACCACGACACTTGTATTATTTTGTGCTGCTGCTATTTTTATGTACCTTTTTTATATAAAGATCTTCAGAACAATTAAGGTTTTCTTTCTTATTGTTGTTGTTGTTGTTGTTGTTGTTCTTCTTCTTCTCCTTCTTCTTCTTCTTCAGTGAAAAGGCACTAGCTTTCCATGACTATAATAAAGGCACACTACCACAAGTTGGTAGCCCGACTGATATGACCTTAGAGGTTGCAAAAGTTGCAAATCCCCAACAAATACACAAACAGCATGCTGGGATAAGTACGCCCTAGTTTCATGACCTTTCTTAGTTCTGGCACAAAGTAGTATCGGGCACCACAACACAGACGAAGTGCAAACTAAAGCAAACTGGAAAAGCCTGTTTAAAGTCGCCCGATCCAATACTCTTGCAATATTTTGTGGTTCTGTTATTTTTATGCATCTTGTTTGTGTAAGGAATTTATTCTGCAGAACATTTATCTTTTTTCTGTTATCTTCAGTGCCAAAGCACTGGCTTTGCAGCAGTAAACTATTACAGGCGCTTTACACAAAGTGCTCTGCTAGCACAATTCAGTCTGATACTAAGTGATAGCATAATTATATCATGCCAACATCTAAGGTCATATCAGGACGGGTACCGACTTGTGACAATGCACACTCATGGTGACTTTATAGTGCTGACCCATTGGGAGACCTGGCAATATCTTAGGTCATATCAGGACGGATACCGACTTGTGACAGTGCACACTCATCACGACTTTATAGTGCTGACCCACTGGGAGACCAGGCCACCAGCACCATGACCTGATATCCCACTCAGTCACATTATCTTAACACTGAGCTAACCAGTCCATACCCTATCCTAATAATGCCCAGTGCTGGCTAGGAAGCGACAAGTATAAATTTGTAAGTCATTGGTTTGACTAGACCAGGGTTCGAACCCAAACCAATGGCTTCGAATCCCCCCATCATACCAAGCCCCATCATACCAAGCTAGTTCTCAAAACGTCCAACCATGTTCTAACACAAGCTGTGGTCGGGGTAGAACATGGCTGCAACAAAACTTTGGGCATGCTAAAAGTTCTGGAGCACCATTCTGTTCTAGCCCGTCCATTCCATTCATAAAAAGACCGTAAAAAGTTCCTACTATGTCCATTCTGTTCGCACACAGTTTGAGTCTGTTCAGCAACATTATCAAGAACGTAGTGAGAACTAGTTTGGTGTGATGGGGGTATTATTGATTCAGCCACATGCCATATCTAAGAATGCAATAGAAGCATTCCATGTTGAGAACACAAGCACTGATGGTGCTTCCCATCACCTTGGGGTTCAGAGGGAGCGGGATTTAGCTCAGGCGGTGGTGTGTCCACCTGTGAAGGTGTGGGTCATCCGGTCGATCCTGCTCAATGGACCCATTTGCAGTTTGGGCTATTTTCCGTTCCAACCAGTGGTCCACAACTGGTTTATCAAAGGATGTGGTATGTGTTGTCCTGTCTGTGGGAAAGTGCATCTAAAAGACTCCTCCTTACTGCTTATTGGAAAGAGTAGCCTATGTGGCGGCTGCGGGCTTCCTACAAAGAAATGTCAGAATGACCATATGTTTGACGTCCAATAGCCGATGATAAAAATCAATGTGCTCTAGATGCGTCGTTAAATAAAACAAACTTTGGGGTGAGGGGGAGGGTCAGAGTGTACCAGACCCTTCACGGATGAATGCACCCAGATGGAGACGAAGCTGAGTGCAGAGGGCCTGAGCCTATTATTATTATTTGTGATATCCGGACATCAAAGTCGCCTCCAACATTCCCTGCGTGGCGGTTCGCCTTGTGACATTAACTGTGGCACGGAAATAACAATGTGGCTTTGTGCTTACAGGCCACGAGTCATGGTGTCTGGCACCTTCCCATATACAGCAGAGTGCGTCTTTTAAAGGACAACTCTGCATCCAGACCAATGTTGTCCCAAACAGGTAAGGAGCCACATAGACAGGTAGGCTAGATAGGGTGATTCCATCAGGGAGCATAGGTAGTGAAATGCTTAGCACACTAGCCCCAGAATGACAAGAAGTGTGGGTTCGAATCCAATATTTCCCATTTTCATCACCCATATGACAATATCAAACTGACCTCAGTTCCAATACCACAAGATGCTCTAGCAATAATAATGGCCTGTTAAATATTAAAACACACACATGAGTTTTAGTTTCTTCTCTACCAAAAATTACTACAATTTGAAATTTGGAAGCATTCCATGAACATATCTTATATCCAATATCTTATCGTCTAAGAGTGGAATTAGAAATCTTCAGGTCTCTGCAACGGTGATCAACCTTCACTTTACCCCAGTAAGTGACCAGATGAGCCAAATGAGTTGAGCATCCGTCTCCCGTTTTGGTAGATCGTGTGTTCGAACCCTGGTCGAGTCAAACCAATGACATACGAATTGATACGTGTTGCTTCCTAGCCAGACGCTCGGCATTATTAGGATAGGACAAGGACTGATTGGATCAGTGTCAGGATAATGTGACTAAGTGGGATATTGGGTCATGGTGCTGGTGGCCTGGTCTCCCAGTGGGGCAATACTACCAAGTCGTCATGAGAGCGCACTGTCACTGGTCAGTACCCATCCTGATATGAACTTAGATGTTGCCAGGATGTAAAACTGCAACTAGTAACCAATCACCTCAGTCAACACTCCTCCCTAATCACTCAGGTCTAAAGCCTACATCAGGGAATAACTGCTTAATATGCCTCAACATAGCCCGGCTATAACAAACACTCCATAATTACATATAATAGGGCAATTTAAGAGTTTCCTAAAGATCCCACAATCCCCAGCCACTCCCCTTCCCCAACAAAAAAAAGCCCATACCAAAAACAACTGTAAATTACATTGCTTTATTTCTCTAAAAGATTTTAAAGTTGCACAATCCAATGGTTTTGAGTTTCTCCCATATATGTTTTTAACGATAAATATATTAGAGTCATCGCTATATTCTACTTGACTTTAATTTTGAAACACCCTTTTATTTTAAACGGTTACCGTTGTAGATATTAGACAGGAAAACATGTCAAAGTAATTTTGTTGCGTACACCAAAATGCTGGACATAGACTGCGCGTAGGCGTTCTTCACCCGTTTCCGAGGAGAGCACAGATGCACAAAAGTGTGATGAACGCCTGGTAAGTGCGCTGGTATCTAAGGTGGATATGTTGGTGAATATCTAGGTCAACGTCTTTGCTCTGAAAATATGACGATTTAATCCATAGGATTACTTTGAAAAGACAAATTCTACTTTGCGGAACCACTGGGCGCGGTAGACTGCCAGACTCGCGTGCGGGAGATCGCCAGTTCCGTTTCCGGTCGAATCAAATCAATGACTTATGAAATGTATACTTGTCGCTTCCTAGCCTGGCGCTCGGCATTAATAGGATAGGGCAAGGACTGTTTAGCTCAGTATCAGGATAATGTGACTGAGTGGGATATCGGGTCATGATGCCAGTGGCCTGATTTCCCAGTACGGCAGCACTATAATTTATAAAGTCGCCATGAGTGTGCACTGACTGTCACCAGTCGGTACCCGTCCTGATATGACCGTCGACGTTGCCAGGACATAAAACTCCAATAACCAACAACAACTTTGCGGAGCCTCAGTACTCGCCAGATGGCGCCACATTTTGCCGCACATTTTGCCGCACCAGCTCACAGCTGAGCTCCATGGCATCCACAGCTATCATCACACTCACCGCCACCGCACCGGACCCGGATATGGGCACAGTCGACATGCGCATGCGCAGACAGCCCACTCGGCCCATTCCAGCACTGGGCGTGTTTTTGTGATCTCGTCACACAGTGCGAAAGGTCACCCAAATGTCAGCCTTCACAACGCTGAGCGGCGCCTGGGTGCCGCCACTAGGTGGCGCCACTCACTGGATGCCGCCGCTGGGTGGCGCCACTGGGTGCCGCCATAACCTCGGCTCAGTCACGGTGACTAAGCGCCACCAGGCAGCGCTGGTGATGAGCATGAGTACAGGTCAGACGCTGACGGCTGGAATCTTACTCGATTCATTTCCTTATGCGAATAAAACTTGCCATCTCTGACCAAATTCGAGTCCCCCCCCCGCCCATCCTCCTCCTCTCCCTTCCTGTATTTACAAAATTGCCAAGTCTCTTGATCTGCCGGGAGAGATCTTTAAAATATAGCAAAATAACCCCCAATCTCCCAATTTCCGGCTTTTAATTTATAATCTGCTGCCAAAGAATCATTTTAGCATGTTTAAAATAAAAGATATGACGCATATTTATATGTCAAAATGCACTATTTTGTGTCAACTTTTAACTATTTTCTGGAGTGGCCCCCTAGCTATCCTACTAATGTGGTATTGGATATGGGGAAGAATGCATGCACAAAGGTCACCCATGTAGGCGCACACGGTTGGTATAACTGTGTGGTGACCCATGCTGACATACTCTTCACACACAACACGTGCCGGCAGCCTGATTTCCCAGTGTGGCAGCACTATAAAATCGCCATGAGTGCGTTCTGTCACAAGTCGGTACCCGTCCTGATATGACCTTAGATGTTGCTAGGACGTAAACAACAACAAACAAACAACAAACACAACACACAGGTACATACAGTAGGTATACCTGTGTGTGGTGACCTGTGCCGACGTATTCTTCACACACAAAGGACACTCATGTAGGTACATATGGTAGGTATACCTGTGTGTGGTGACCTGTGCCAATGTATTCTTCACACACAAAGGACACTCGTGTAGGTAAATACGGTTGGTATGCCTGTGTGGTGACCTGTGCTGACTTACTCTTCACACACAACATGCACTCAAAGGTCACCCACGTAGGTACATACAGTAGAAGTACCTGTGTGTGGTGACCTGTGCCGACGTATTCTTCACACCCAAAGGACACACATGTAGGTACATATGGTAGGTATACCTGTGTGTGGTGACCTGCACCGATGTATACTTCACACACAAAGGACACTTGTGTAGGCACATACAGTATGTATACCTTTGTGTGGTGACCTGTGCGGACATATTCTTCACACACAACACACACCCATGTAGGTATATTCGGTACGCATATCTGTCTATGTTGACTCATCCTGACATATTCTTCACACACAACACACACCCATGTAGGTATATACGGTAGGTACACCTGTGTACGTTGACTCATGCTGACATATTCTTCACACATAACACACATCGTGTAGGTATATACTGTAGGTATACCCGTGTATGTTGACTCATTCTGACATATTCTTCAAACATAACACACACCCATGTAGGTATATACGGTAGGTACACATGTGTACTTTGACTCATGCTTACATATTCTTCACACATAAAACACACCCATGTAGGTATATACAGTAGGTATACGTGTGTGTGGAGATATGTGCTGACATACTCTTCACACACAACACACACCCATGTAGTTATATACAGTAGGTATACCTGTGTGTGGTGACCTGTGCTGACATATTCTTCACACACAACACGCACCCATGTAGTTATATACAGTAGGTATACCTGTGTGTGGTGACCTGTGTTGACACACTCTTCACACACAACACACACCCATGTAGGTACATACAGTAAGTATACCTGTGTGCGGTGACCGGTGCTGACATATTCTTCACATACAACATATTCTTCACACATAAAACACACCCATGTAGTTGTATACGGTAGGTATACCTGTGTACTTTGACTCATGCTTACATATTCTTCACACATACAACACACCCATGTAGTTATATACAGTAGGTATACGTGTGTGCGGTGACCTGTGCTGACATATTCTTCACACACAACACGCACCCATGTAGTTATTATATACAGTAGGGATACCTGTGTGCAGTGACCTGTGCTGACATACTCTTCACATACAACATGCACCCATGTCAGTACATACAGTAGGTGAGGTGACCTGTGCTGACATATTCTTCACACACAACATGCACCCATGTAGTTATATACAGTAGGTATACTTGTGTGCGGTGACCTGTGCTGACATATTCTTCACACACAACAACCACCCATGTAGGTACATATGGTAGGTATACCTGTGTTTGGTGACCTGTGCTGACATATTCTTCACACACAACACACACCCATGTAGGTACATACAGTAGGTATACCTGTGTGTGGTGACCTGTCCTGACATATTCTTCACACACAACAACCACCCATGTAGGTACATATGGTAGATATACCTGTGCTTGGTGACCTGTGCTGACATATTCTTCACACACAACACACACCCATGTAGGTACATACAGTAGGTATACCTGTGTGTGGTGACCTGTCCTGACATATTCTTCACACACAACAACCACCCATGTAGGTATATATGGTAGGTATACCTCTGTTTGGTGACCTGTGCTGACATATTCTTCACACACAACACACACCCATGTAGGTACATACGGTAGGTAGGTATACCTGTGCGCAGTGACCTGTTCTGACATACTCTTCACATACAACATGCTCCCATGTCAATACATACAGTAGGCATAGCTGTGTGTGTGGGGGGGGGACGGGTCCTTCAAAGCAGGGCCAGCTATTCTTTTACCGCCGGTGCACAACCCGAGGGTGTGGCCCACAGGTGGCGCTATCACTAACGATGGTGCGAAAGGTAAGGTAACAGATCTGACAAAAGCCTGTTGCTCCCTGAGGCGGACGCCCCTGGCGAAGCAGGTTGGTGTGTTGAGATTGGGGCCGCGCAATGGGGTGGTGGTTGGTTGGTTGGTTGGTTGGTAGTTGTGAGTGAGTGTCTTTGGTGGTGATGGTATGTATTTTGTGTGTTAGCTGTTTTAATGTCAGGTACACACCTACCGTTTGTGCGCACCCACCTACCGTATACGATCTAAAACTGCCCGTTTCGCACACAAAAATCGCTAGGTGTGCGCTCCCCGCACACACCTAGCGATTGCGATTCCCGACTAAAAACTCAGTTTTAGGGCTAAAACTGGCCGATTACGATTGCGATTCGCGATTTGAAAAATGAATCGGCCCGTTTTCAGTTTTAAGCTGGTCGGATCGAGTCGGGAGTTTTAGTGCGCGAATTGTAAACGGTAGGTGTGTACTTAGCATAAGTCTGCGTGATATTTATGGTGTGTGTGCGGGTGGGCATAGAAGGGTAGAGAAGCCTGACATATACAGCTATCACCCATGGTGCAGGTTTGTTTTGTTTGTTGGAGTTTTACGTCATGGTAACATCTGAGGCCATATCAGGTACCAACTTGTGACAGTGCAACTTGTGACCTGGTTATAGTGCTGCCCCATTGGGAAATCAGGCCGCCTGGCAACATGACCCGATATCCCACTCAATCACATTATCCTGACACTGAGCTAACCAGTCCTTGCCCTATCCTAATAATGCCGAGCGCCTGGCTCGGAAGCAACAAGTCAAAATGTTGTAAGTCATTGGTTTGACTCAACTGGGGATCGAACTTCCGATATGCCACACGGGAGGCCTGCACTTTACTGATTTGGCCACCATGACCGGTTTGAGGAGGCGGACGCCCCTGATGAAACTGTTTGATGTGTTGAGATTGGAGCAGTGAGGTGGGGTGGGTGGTATTTTGGCAAAGGATAGCATGGCAGTGCACTGGTAGATGGATACCCTGCAACCCACACCCACACCCACACCCCTATAGACATGCACCTACTACCTGCACCATGGGGGCCGGACACTGTGTCCGAATCGGTAGAGCGCAGGCTTCGCGTGTGGAAGGTTCGATTCGTGGTCGAGTCAAACCAATGAAATATATGGTAGGTATACCTGTGTGCAGTGACCTGTGCTGACATATTCTTCACACACAACACACATCCATGTAGGTATATACAGTAGGTATACCTGTGTGTGGTGACCTGTGCTGACATATTTTTCACACACAACACACATACATGTAGGTATATACAGTAGGTGTACCTGTGTTTGGTGACCTGTGCTGACATATTCTTCACACACAACACGCACCCATGTAGTTATATACAGTAGGTATACCTGTGTGTGGTGATATGTGCTGACATATTCTTCACACACAACACACACCCATCTAGGTATATACAGTAGGTGTACCTGTGTGTGGTGATATGCGCTGACATATTCTTCACACACAACATGCACCCGTGTAGGTATATACAGTAGGTATACCTGTGTGCAGTGACCTGTGCTGACATATTCTTCACACACAACACACACACATGTAGGTACATATGGTAGGTATACCTGTGTGCGGTGACCTGGCTGACATATTCTTCACACACAACATGCACCAATGTAGGTACATACAGTAGGTATACCTGTGTTGACATATTCTTCACACATAACACACAGTGTGTGACAGGTATAAACTTGATACCTGTCACTACCTAGCCTGGCGCTCGGCATTAATAGGATAGGAGAGGGACTGGTTAGCACAGTATCAGGATAATGTGGATGTGTGGGATACTGGGTCATGGTGCCAGCACCCTGGTCTTCCAGTGGGATAGCACAATAAAGTCATCATGAGTGCACACCGTCACAAGTCGGTACCCATACTGATATGACCTTAGATTTTGCCAATGCATAAAACTCCAACAAACAAAACAAACCTGCCCCATGGGTGATAGCTGTATATGTGAGGCTTCTTTACCCCTCTACACTGCCCCCCCCCCCCCCCCCCCCCACACACACAACCATCAATACCATGGAGACTTAGAACAGCTAACACACCAAATACATACCATTACCACCAAAGTCACTTCCTCCCTAACCCCTCACCACCACCACTAAAACCGGGGATGAAAGTGGTCTCCGGGGAAAAAGGCGGAAAAGCAGATATTCTCCCATAGGTTTAGCATTGTCAGGGAATCGCGGAAAATTTCCAGAAGTCGGGTTTCATATATATTGGTATACGCTGATAGTGTTGCGCCACTTGAAGCACGTATTAGTGGTATACGCTGATAGTGCTGCGGCATTTGAAGCATTTATTAGTAGTATACGATGATAGTGGTGTGGCGTCTGTACCTGATATTAGTATATGCTGATGGTGCTGCAGGATTGAAAAATCCCGGAAATCCGCGAAATCCCGGAGATCTTTCATCCCTCAAAAACACTCCACTCCCTACCCACACACAAACAACAGTAAAAGCACCCCACTCCCCACCCCGATAGAAACTAAAAAAAAACCACCATATCTCACTCCCTTCACTCACTCACTCACTCACTCACTCAACTCACTCCCTTTCTCAATCACTCACTCCAGCTTCACTCACTTCCTTCACTCTCCCTTCACTCACGCCCTTCACTCACTCCTTTCACTCACTCCCTTCCATCACTCACTCCCTTCCATCACTCACTCCCTTCAATCACTCACCTCATTCACTCCCTTCACTCACTCATTCACTCCCTTCACTCACTCACTCACTCACTCAACTCACCCCCTTCACTCACGCCCATCACTCACCCATCACTCACCCACCTCATTCGCTCACCCCCTTCATTCACTCACCTCATTCACTCACCTCATTCGCTCACCTCACTCACTCCCTTCACTCCTTTATCTCACTCACTCCCTTCACTCACTCTCTATATATACTCCCTTCACTCACTCCCTTCACCCACCCAACCCAAGCCAACACCTCACTTCTTGCACCAAACCCACCCGCACCCTCACCATGCACACCCCGTGCACACTAAGCCACTACCTTCACAGTCACACTCACACCCAACCAGTCACACCCACCCGCACCCTCACCATGCACACCCCGTGCACACTAAGCCACTACCTTCACAGTCACACTCACACCCAACCAGTCACACCCACCCGCACCCTCACCATGCACACCCCGTGCACACTAAGCCACTACCTTCACAGTCACACTCACACCCAACCAGTCACACCCCCACCCGCACCCTCACCGTGCACACCCCATGCACACTAAGCCCACTACCTTCCAGTCACACTCACACCCAACCAGTCACACCCACCCGCATCCCTCACCATGCACACCCCGTGCACACTAAGCCACTACCTTCACAGTCACACTCACACCCAACCAGTCACACCCACCCGCACCCTCACCATGCACACCCCGTGCACACTAAGCCACTACCTTCACAGTCACACTCACACCCAACCAGTCACACCCACCCGTACCCTCACCATGCACACCCATGCACACTAAGCCACTACCTTCACAGTCACACTCACACCCAACCAGTCACACCCACCCCGAACACCCTCACCGTGCACACCCCATGCACACTAAGCCACTACCTTCACAGTCACACTCACACCCAACCAGTCACACCCACCCGCACCGTCACCATGCACACCCTGTGCACACTAAGCCACTACCTTCACAGTCACACTCACACCCAACCAGTCACACCCACCCGCACCCTCACCATGCACACCCTGTGCACACTAAGCCACTACCTTCACAGTCACACTCACACCCAACCAGTCACACCCACCCGCACCCTCACCGTGCACACCCCATGCACACTAAGCCACTACCTTCACAGTCACACTCACACCCAACCAGTCACACCCACCCGCACCCTCACCGTGCACACCCCATGCACACTAAGCCACTACCTTCACAGTCACACTCACACCCCAACCAGTCACACCCCACTCGCACCTTCACCATGCACACCCTGTGCACACTAAGCCACTACCTTCACAGTCACACTCACACCCAACCAGTCACACCCACCCGCACCCTCACCATGCACACCCCGTGCACACTAAGCCACTACCTTCACAGTCACACTCACACCCACCCGCACCCTCACCGTGCACACCCCATGCACACTAAGCCACTACCTTCACAGTCACACTCACACCCAACCAGTCACACCCACCCGCACCCTCACCATGCACACCCCGTGCACACTAAGCCACTACCTTCAGTCACACTCACACCCAACCAGTCACACCCACCCGCACCCTCACCATGCACACCCCGTGCACACTAAGCCACTACCTTCACAGTCACACTCACACCCAACCAGTCACACCCACCCGCACCCTCACCATGCACACCCCGTGCACACTAAGCCACTACCTTCACAGTCACCACTCACACCCAACCAGTCACACCCACCCACGACCCTCACCCGTGCACACCCCATGCACACTAAGCCACTACCTTCACAGTCACACTCACACCCAACCAGTCACACCCACCCACACCCTCACCGTGCACACCCCCATGCACACTAAGCCACTACCTTCACAAGTCACACTCACACCCAACCAGTCACACCCCCACCCGCACCTCACCGTGCACACCCCATGCCACACTAAGCCACTACCTTCACAGTCACACTCACACCCAACCAGTCACACCCACCCGCAACACCCTCACCATGCACACCCCGTGCACACTAAGCCACTACCTTCAGTCACACTCACACCCAACCAGTCACACCCACCCGCAACCCTCACCGTGCACACCCCATGCACACTAAGCCACTACCTTCAGTCACACTCACACCCAACCAGTCACACCCACCCGCACCCTCACCGTGCACACCCCATGCACACTAAGCCACTACCTTCAGTCACACTCACACCCAACCAGTCACACCCACCCGCACCCTCACCATGCACACCCCGTGCACACTAAGCCACTACCTTCACCGTCACACTCACACCCAACCAGTCACACCCACCCGCACCCTCACCGTGCACACCCCATGCACACTAAGCCACTACCTTCACAGTCACACTCACACCCAACCAGTCACACCCACCCGCACCGTCACCATGCACACCCTGTGCACACTAAGCCACTACCTTCACAGTCACACTCACACCCAACCAGTCACACCCACCCGCACCTCACCATGCACACCCGTGCACACCACTGCGCACACTCCCTTCACACCCACACCCAACCACACACCCAACTCTGCACCCAAACCCACCCGCACCCTCACCATGCACACCCCATGCACACTAAGCCACTACCTTCACAGTCACACTCACATCCAACCAGTCACACCCACCCGCACCCTCACCGTGCACACCCCATGCACACTAAGCCACTACCTTCACAGTCACACTCACACCCAACCAGTCACACCCACCCGCACCGTCACCATGCACACCCTGTGCACACTAAGCCACTACCTTCACAGTCACACTCACACCCAACCAGTCGCACCCACCCGTACCCTCACCATGCACACCCCGTGCACACTAAGCCACTACCTTCACAGTCACACTCACACCCAACCAGTCACACCCACCCGCACCCTTACCGTGCACACCCCATGCACACTAAGCCACTACCTTCAGTCACACTCACACCCAACCAGTCACACCCACCCGCACCCTCACCATGCACACCCCGTGCACACTAAGCCACTACCTTCAGTCACACTCACACCCAACCAGTCACACGCACCCGCACCCTCACCGTACACACCCCGTGCACACTAAGCCACTACCTTCACAGTCACACTCACACCCAACCAGTCACACCCACCCGCACCCTCACCATGCACACCCCGTGCACACTAAGCCACTACCTTCACAGTCACACTCACACCCAACCAGTCACACCCACCCACACCCTCACCCTGCACACCCCATGCACACTAAGCCACTACCTTCACAGTCACACTCACACCCAACCAGTCACACCCACCCACACCCTCACCGTGCACACCCCATGCACACTAAGCCACTTCCTTCACAGTCACACTCACACCCAACCAGTCACACCCACCCGCACCCTCACCATGCACACCCCGTGCACACTAAGCCACTACCTTCACAGTCACACTCACACCCAACCAGTCACACCCACCCGCACCCTCACCGTGCACACCCCATGCACACTAAGCCACTACCTTCAGTCACACTCACACCCAACCAGTCACACCCACCGACACCCTCACCATGCACACCCCGTGCACACTAAGCCACTACCTTCAGTCACACTCACACCCAACCAGTCACACCCACCCGCACCCTCACCGTGCACACCCCATGCACACTAAGCCACTACCTTCACGTCACACTCACACCCAACCAGTCACACCCACCCGCACCCTCACCGTGCACACCCCATGCACACTAAGCCACTACCTTCAGTCACACTCACACCCAACCAGTCACACCCACCCGCACCCTCACCGTGCACACCCCATGCACCCTAAGCCACTACCTTCAGTCACACTCACACCCAACCAGTCACACCCACCCGCACCCTCACCATGCACACCCCGTGCACACTAAGCCACTACCTTCAGTCACACTCACACCCAACCAGTCACACCCATCCACACCCTCACCGTGCACACCCCATGCACACTAAGCCACTACCTTCAGTCACACTCACACCCAACCAGTCACACCCACCCGTACCCTCACCATGCACACCCCGTGCACACTAAGCCACTACCTTCAGTCACACTCACACCCAACCAGTCACACCCACCCGCACCCTCACCGTGCACACCCCATGCACACTAAGCCACTACCTTCAGTCACACTCACACCCAACCAGTCACACCCACCCACACCCTCACCATGCACACCCCGTGCACACTAAGCCACTACCTTCAGTCACACTCACACCCAACCAGTCACACCCACCCGCACCCTCACCATGCACACCCTGCGCACACTAAGCCACTACCTTCAGTCACACTCACACCCAACCAGTCACACTCACCCGCACACTCACCGTGCACACCCCCGTGCACACTAAGCCACTACCTTCACGTCACACTCACACCCAACCAGTCACACCCACCCGCACCATCACCATGCACACCCCGTGCACACTAAGCCACTACCTTCACAGTCACACTCACACCCAACCAGTCACACCCACCCGCACCCTCACCATGCACACCCTGCGCACACTAAGCCACTACCTTCACAGTCACACTCACACCCAACCAGTCACACCCACCCGCACCCTCACCATGCACACCCCGTGCACACTAAGCCACTACCTTCACAGTCACACTCACACCCAACCAGTCACACCCACCCGCACCCTCACCATGCACACCCCGTGCACACAAAGCCACTACCTTCAGTCACACTCACACCCAACCAGTCACACCCACACGCACCCTCACCATGCACACCCCATGCACACTAAGCCACTACCTTCATAGTCACACTCACACCCAACCAGTCACACCCAAAACCAACACATACACACACACACACACTTCACACCGCCTCACACCATCCATTCCCAACCCACTCAATTACCGCCACCATCACCAGTTCGCACCTCCCTTCACCCCCACCCCCACCCTCACCCCGCCCACAACCCTATCGGATCCCAGGCCCCACGCCCATCTCCAGCATCCCCCCCCCCCCCCCCCCACCACCACCGTGTGTGCGGTACGGCGCAGTGCAGTGGTTGCCGTTCCATGTCCCACCATGATATTCTCGGTGTGCTTTGATCTTGCCATGGTGACCCACCATCAGAGACCCACCGCCGCTAGATCAGTGGTATTGTAGCACAACTGACTTTTCACAGCCCCTCCCCTCCCCTCCCCTCGTCCTCTGTGTCATGCCGCGCCCCTCCCACCCACACTCCCCCCCTCCTTTTTTTCCCTTCTTCTTATTCTTCTTCTTCTTCTTCTTCTTCTTCTTCTTCTTCTTATTGTTGGTACCTGATAGATCTTTAATGTGCGCCCACCCTAAAAGAAAGGCCCCGTCATATCCACGCGGATGAAACAACGTGAATATGTATGTATCCAAGTCTCAGCACCCCCCCCCCCCCCCCGCCGTCCTTAGTGCTTCCCCTTCTCTGGGGTCTAATAATATTCAACCCCTCATTCCGCTACCCGGCGTCCCGCGCGGGGGCGCTGCATCAACACGTCGCTGTCACTCCAGCGAAGGGCGGTGTTACTAATGTAGTAGTCTGCACTGACCTCTCAGGCAAGGAACCACATAGACAGGTAGGCTTGGGTAGGGTGGTGACATCAGGGAGCCTAAGTGGTGTAATGGTTAGCACATTGGCCCGAATGCAAGAGATGTCGGTTCGAGTCCCGCTCTAGCCGAAATATTTCCTATTTCATGACCCCCCCCCCCCCTAGTTGATATTTAATTGGCACTTAGTTGGCATTTTCTCACACACCAACAAACAAACAAATTGTTGACATTTAGTCGGCGTTTCCTTAGATCTAACAGACAGACAAATCGTTGATATTATATTGTCCTTTTCTCACACCTAAAAAAACCAAACTAATTAGTGATATTTAGTTGACGTTTCCTTAGATCCCAACAAACAAACAAATAATTGATATTTAGTTAGCATTTTAATAGACCCCAACAAATAAACAAATCATTAATATTTAGTTAGTATTTTCTCAGATTCCAACAAACAAATCATCGATATTTAGTTGGCATTTTCTTAGACTCCAACAAACAAACAAACAAATGGTTGATATTTAGTTGGCGTTTTCCTTAGACTCCACAAAACAAACAAATCGTTTCTATATAGTTCACATTTTCTTAGACCTCAACAAACAAACAAATCGTTGATATTTAGTTGGCATTTCCTTAGACCCCAACAAACAAACAAATCACCAATATTTACTTGTCATTTTCTTAGACCCCAACAAACAAACAAATCATCGGTATTTAGTTGTCATTTCCTTAGACCCCTACAAACAGCAATCATGCGGCTGGCGCTGTATGCGTTGTTTGTTTTATTTGTGGCTGTGGAGTGGCGATACGCTTGATACCCGCCCTGCGTCCCTCTCTCTCTCTCTGTGTTTCCGTGCCGCTCCCGTTGGCCCGCGCCTGTGTGGCTGTACTTGTGAGGGGAGGGCAGATATCATCACAGACACAATGCCAAGGTGAGGTCACCTATGGTCCTCCCCGTCCTGTGATCGACCAAAGATCTCGTGTCTATGCTGGCACCAAGGCCAGGAGTAGAAAAGGCACAAGTTTGCCTCAAACAGACCTTTGTTGTGTACTTTTCTTGTTGTTTGTGCTGTTTTTTTTTGGGTTGTTTTTGTTCTTGTTTTTGTTCTAGTCCGGCCCGGTCCGGCGTGTTCCATGCCCCGTGATCCATACGGGCCACCGTCTGATGAATGGACTATAGGGCCAAAGAAGGTACGGTTACACTAAATAAGAACTGCTACTCTCCAATAATCGTTAAAAAAAAATATATATATATAATTTCTTTTTTGCACATTAACGCGTCTACACTTATGATGCTCGCTTTATGGCTGCCGCCGATGTCGCCAGCGTATGATACATATATTATACATATATACATCTATAATGAGGCTCACAATGCCTGCTATATGGGTATAATCTCCACTCAAAGGTGGCGCCGCGTGGCAGAAGTAGGAACTAGGTCCTTGAAGTATAGTATATATGCAGGTCAGACGACATCAGTGGAAATGCAGGTGGATAGTGTGTGTTTATAACTTCCTTAGAGAGAACAGATATATATATATATTCAGTTATATATATGATGCATAAGAACCTGGGTAGTATACATAAACGGAACTTCAGGCTATATATATTCGATTCGTGTCCCGACGCCTCCAAGCGGCGTCCAGCATCACTAAGCCGATGGTGGTAGTACCTTTCTACAACAATAACAATAGACACAGACAACACCTATTAAATTAGTAACTTGTAGAACTTGAATGCAAACTACTACTGGACTTATTTTTATGCAAGTGATATACACATTGTTTATGAATCGCCACTTTCTCCCCCAAATTCCATGTGCTAAATAATCAACTGAAACATTTCACCTGAAACATAGTTAATAAATTATAAGTGTATGGCCTAGTTCATGTGGATAGCGGATTACACAATATACAAGCATTCGTAGTTGCTGTTTTGGGGGAGTTTTCAGTCGCGATGGCGCGCTGAAGGCTGCAAATCTGCAGCACTGAATGGGCACCACTGAATGCGGTCCCATGTGTTCTGTAGTTGGCTTCTGATGGATAGTGGTCAGAGAAATTTAACCAAACCTGTAGCCGGCGTTTCTATCGGGTCACGTGACACACCAGACTTTTGTGCGCTGCAATTCTAAGGAGCTGGGATGCTGTACCGACGGCAACCACTCACAGTCAGCCATTGGGGCAGATGGAAGTGCAGCTTCTTGTACCCTCTTTGGTACCGTCTTTGGTGCGGCGGGACGCTGGCACTAAGGCGCAAAGACTTCCGGTCAGTGCGGCAGGGATCGGCAAGAAAAGGATTCCCCCCATACGAAATGGTGGGAAGGAATCCATCAACAACCGCCGCCGCCGCCGCCGCACGGTGGCGCCACCGACAGGTGCGTCCTCTGGTGGTGAGTGTGTAGGAGATGAATGCTGATGAATGACGTCACTAAGGTGGTGACTGTGACGTTATCGCCATGTGGCTAAGAAGAGTGGCCTGAACAACAAGAATAGGCGAGTCATCTTATGACGTATTTTGACGTAATCCACACCCCCACCCTCTCTCTCTGCCTCCCTATCTTTCTCTCTCTCTCTCTCTCACTCCCACTCTCTCTCTCTCTCTCGCTCTTTCCCCCTCCGCGCGCGCGCATCCGTCTCCAGTTTTGGTAGATCGTGGGCTTCGAAACCATAGGGTCGAACCCTGGTTGAGTCAAACCAATGACTTAAAAATTGATACTTGTCGCTTCCTAGCCAGGTGCCCTGCATTATTAGGATAGGGCAAGGACTGGTTGGCTCGGCATCAGGACAATGTGACTGAGTGGGATATCAGGTCAAGGTGCTGGTGGCCTGGTCTCCTCCCAGTGGGGCAGCACTATCAAGTCGCCATGAGTGTGCACTGTCATAAGTCGGTACCCGTCTTCATATGACCTTAGATGTTGCCAGGATATTAATGATAACACTGGCACTAAAATACACACTGTAATATTACCCGGTCTGATTCATTGGCAACTAATAGAGACGCGAGGGAAAGGCAGGCACAGAAGTGGCAACAACTAAATGATCTCGAGCTTGAAGTCAGAAGACAGTGGCAAATTCCCGTGGTATTTATAGCTGATGAATACGACTTTATAGTGCTGCATTTTTATTGAAATGTGTGCAATGGGACCGGCGGGTAGCAGTGGGCTGCGTGGATGAAATTCTGTAAGAACGGGTTGCGGCAGGCTGGGTGGGCGACGGCGGAGGGGTGGGTGACGGGCCGGGCGGGTGGCGGGTAGCGGTGAGCGGCGGGTAGTAAACCGAGTGACGGCGTGCAGCAAACCGGGTGACGGCGGGCAGGAAAGCGTGTGCGGCGGATGGGTGGCGGCGGGTGGCAAACCATGTGCGGCGGGCGGGTGGCGGCGGTTGGCGGGCGGCGAACCGTGTGCGGCGGGTGGGTGCCGGCGGGCGGCGGGCGGCAAACCGTGTGCGGCGGGCGGGTGGTGGCGGTTGGTGGGCGGCAAACCATGTGCGGCGGGTGCGTGGCGGTGGTTGGCGGGCGGCAAACCGTGTGCGGCGGGCGGGTGGTGGCAAGCGGAGGTTGGCAGGCGGCAAACCGTGTGCGGCGGGCGGGTGGCGGTGGGCGGTGGTTGGCGGGTGGCAAACCGTGTGCGGCAGGCGGGTGGCGGCGGGCGGCGGGTGGCAAACCGTGTGCGGCGGGCGGCAGCGACTCGTCTTGACATCACACAGGAGCGATTCTCTTTGATGGCGGTCAGTGGCTTTCAAGATGAGAGAAAGTGGATCAAACAAGGGGCGTTACGCCGTGCACGGGGGCGGCGGGCGGGCGGGGGAGAGGCGGGGAGAAGCGGCGGGCGGGGGACCGGGTTAAGGCGGGGTGTGGGAGCCGGTCTCACGGTCAGGGGGCCGTCTGTATGCGAGTAACTCAGCCCGCACTGAGCGTCTCGCCCCCGGGCCTGGACCGGCCGGGTTGTGGGAAGCTCGCCGCTAGGGGGCGGGGCGGGTATAGGTGAACACAGTGTCACTCACAAGCACAGTGGCATAGGTAAGGTTCGAGGGATCATGTCATTCTAAATTGCTATGCTTAAAAAAAAAAGAAATGTCATACAATTTCAATTGCAGACGATTATCTTCCTCATTCCACTGCTCCATGCTCCAGCTACTGTGTAATAAGATAACACCAACACTACAACTGGCCAGCATTGAAAACAAGCCTGGGTACCCGGGCTTATATGCTATGGACAGTATGAATACAGCCTCAATAAAAAAAGAATTAAAAAAAAAAAAATGCTCCCGAGCACCTGGCTAGGTAGTGAAGAGTATAACTATTTATATGGTTGACCCACTTATCTGTAGTTCACGCTTTCCCGCCCGCCGTCACCCGGTTTGCCGCACGCCGTCACCCGGTTTACCGCTCACCGTCCGCCCGCTACCCGCCACCCGCCCGGCCCGTCACCCACCCCTCCGCCGTCGCCCGCGCAGCCGCTGTCGCCTGCCCAGCCCATAGTTCACAGCACTTAGTTATGCTTGTTACAACTTATCTATAATAACCACCACCTATCTATGGTTATCCCGACGCATCTCAGCTCTGATTCCTCCATGGTTCCCGCCACACCTCACCTCACCTCACCACGCCACACCTCACCGCGCCACACCTCACCACACCACACCGGACTGAAGCTAGGATTCCTTACACGCGGTATGCGGTATGCAAATGCGAATGCGAATGCGGCAAAAAATCGAAAAGCATCTAAGTCAATGGGGGTGATTCCTTACACGCGGTATGCGGCATGCGGCATGCGGCATGCGAATACTGAATCGGTCCATGTAGCGATCGGTGCGGCATGCGAATGCGAATGCTGCTGCGTTTGCCACAGAGAACAGTGGTGAGGAAACCTGACACTGTGTGTGTGTGTGTGTGTGTGTGTGTGTGGGTGAAAGGACCCATCCCGTAATCATGCCGCACGCCGCATGCCGCATGCCGCATACCGTGTGTAAGGAATCCTAGCTTTAGCATGCGTCTTCTCTAAGGAGTGTAAGTAGTAGCTGATATGGCGGTTGTGAGCAGGTGGTGATTAGCTAGCCGGAAGACTCGTGGTAGGGAGTCTAACACAATCCCCACAGCCACCTCACAATGTACGGGGGACCCCAGCCGCCAAACTCAAAGGGCCTGAGGTCATGGTCAATTGACCCTGTAGAGGTAATGTCCTTTGATTCCATTTCTGACCTCTCTGTGATGAATCAAGCTCAATGAGAATACTGGATGTGTTTGGATAGAACTGCTGTGCATAATCACCATGACCAATCAGGTTACAGGTTAATTTTTTTTGTTTAAATATTTTTTTTATTGAGGCTATATTTATACTGGCCATAGCATATAAGCCTGGGTATTCAGGCTTGTTTTCAATGCTGTCCAGCTATAGTGTTGGTGTTATCTTATCACACAGTAGCTGCTGTTAAGGTATTTGATTGCCTGCATTTCAGTAGCAGATAGATAATTGGTTGGTATGGTTAGTAGCCTATGTTAGTTTTAAAAAAAATTCTTGGCATATATGTATTATATTTTGTTCTACTCTTATTACTAGACTAGCCTACTCCTATATACTTATCAGAGGCTTGTACGTAGCTGTGTGATGTGTTATTTGGCTACTTTTGGCATGGTTACCTTCCATTGGGCGTCCCGCTGGTGGGCCGTGAAATATCACATGCCCCTTTGCAGTGCAGCTTAGTGGGGGTTTCCTAGCCTTATTTTGCACAGAGTTTTTAGGTCAGGAATTTGTTGTTCCTTTACCGTTTGGGCATTGCACACCTTGGCAGCCATTTTCAGGGTGCTTCTCTCATGAGCTTTTATTTGGCTTCTGGTCTGCTTTAGTAGTGGTGCATTAATTAGCATGGACAAGTCGTCCCTGATAACCCACTTTAGTGGAACATAAAGTTAAATACTCCGGTGCTTTGGAGTTTCTGCGATTTCTGTTGATAAATATATTAGGTTGATCATAATAATCTACTAGACTTTTTTGTTGTAAAAGTAGCTTTTATTATAAATGGCTAACTTTGAGAGATTTTTTACTTGAAAGAATGTCAAATTAATTTTGGCGTGCACATCAAAATTCTGACACCAAAGGCTTAAGCAATAACAGATAGCAATAACAACGTTGACTTGGAATGTCCTTCTATACAGCAAGAAAAGCTTACTAAGTGCCTAAGTTAGATATGTAGGATCAAAGCTATAAAACTGTTTTGGGTTTGAAAATTTGCTGCTTTCATCTGACTTTGCAGCTTTAACCCACTTGACCTAATTCACATTGAAAGCAATGCTACAGCGAACAAGCACACTACCACAGCCTCTATGTTGCAGCTTCAAACAACTTGACCTAATTCACATTGAAAGCAATGCTACAGCAATCAACCATGCTACCACAGCCTCTATGTTGCAGCTTTAAACAACTTGACCTAATTCACATTGAAAACAATGCTACAGCAATCAACCACGCCACCACAGCCTCTATGTTGCAGCTTTAAACAACTTGACCTAATTCCCATTGAAAGCAATGCTACAGCAATCAACTGTGCTACCACAGCCTCTATGTTGCAGCTTTAAACAACTTGACCTACTTCACATTGAAAACAATGCTACAGCAATCAGCTGCGCTACCACAGCCTCTATGTTGCAGCTTCAAACAACTTGACCTAATTCACATTGAAAGCAATGCTACAGCAATCAGCTGTGCTACCACAGCCTCTATGTTGCAGCTTTAAACAACTTGACCTAATTCACATTGAAAGCAATGCTACAGCAATCAACCGCGCTACCACAGCCTCTATGTTGCAGCTTCAAACAACTTGACCTAATTCACATTGAAAGCAATGCTACAGCAATCAACCGTGCTACCACAGCCTCTATGTTGCAGCTTTAAACAACTTGACCTAATTCACATTGAAAGCAGTCCTACAGCAATCAACTGCGCTACCACAGCCTCTATGTTGCAGCTTTAACCCACTTGACCTAATTCACATTAAAACCAATGCTACAGCAATCAACCGAGCTACCACAGCCTCTATGTTGCAGCTTTAAACAACTTGACCTAATTCATATCGTAGTAGTATGCACTGACCTCTCAGGCAAGTAACCACATAGACAGGTAGGAGTGGGTAGTATGGTGATATCAGGAAGCCTAGGTGGTGTAATGGTTAGCACACTGGCCCGGAATGCAAAGAGATGTGGGTTTGAGTCCCACTCTAGGCGCAATATTTCCAATTTTCATCACCCCCATGGCACCGGTGCTGTGACTCGGATCCGGTACAAGCTACGCGCTGTATGATTGTTGAACCTACCCTGTGTATTGCCTGTATCTATGTAATTGTAAGCATTAAAAGACTTACAATTCCACAGGGATGAGTGTAGTAGTCTGCACTGACCTCTCAGGCAAGTAATCACATAGACAGGTAGGCGTGGGTAGTGTGGTGATATCAGGGAGCCTAGGTGGTGTAATGGTTAGCACACTGGGCCAGAATGCAAAGAGATGTGGGTTCTAGTCCCGGTCTAGGCGCAATATTTCCCATTTTCATCATCCCCCATGACAATATTGAAAGCAATGCTACAGCAATCAACCACACTACCACAGCCTCTATGTTAGTGGGCACATCCCACCGGAAATACAAGCAACAGGAGAATATGTGGGAACTGCGAGCACGCCCGTCCTGGCGACCTTAGATGTTGCCAGGACTTAAAACTCCAACAACCAACCAACTGCGAGCACGTGGGCAGAGCAGTGGTGCTTGGGATGTGGAGTGTTGGGAGTTGTATGTCTGATGTGGGGGTGTTGGGAGTGTGTGTGGTGGGTGTGTGGGCATGGAATATGGGGTGTTGGGAATGTGTTGGGTATGGGGGAGTGTGATGTGGAGTGTTGGGAGTGTGGATGTGGTGGGTGTAGGATGTGGGGTGTTAGGAGTGTACGTGTGTTGTGGGTGTGGAAGGTGAAGTGTTGGGGGGAGTGTGTGTTGTGGGTGTGGGGGCGTAGAATGTGAGGTATTGTGAGTGTGGGGGCATGCGGGGTGTTGGGAGTCTGTGCGGTGGGTGTGTGGGTGTGATGCGGGTTGTTGGGAGTATGCGTGTGGTATGTGAGGTGTTGGGAGTGCGTGGTGGGAATGAGTGGGGGTATATGAGGTGTTGGGAGGGTGTATGTGTGTGGTGTGGGGGCGTGTGATGTGGGGTGTTGGGGGGTATGCATGTGGGTGTGGGTGGTATGTGAGGTGTTGGGAGCCTGTGACGGTCGGGGGGGGGGGTACCCCCGGAGACACTGACAGTCAGCTGATCAAAAGCCTGGGAGTGACCCCCCTGAACCGCGGGTACTTGTGAAGTTATGACCCGAAGGGACTTGTTAAGTTATGCTCTTGGAAGTCGGTCCGGGTGGCGTGGCATAACTTGCTTGTTACCACACAGCGGCGCAGGCAGCAGTGCTAGGGGTGGTGGGTGGGTGGCTAACGAGTCGAGTAGATGGCAGATAACCGGGGAGGTGGTGGGAGGTGGTGGGGGGTGGGAGGAGGTGGTTGGAGGTGGTGGGAGGAATTGGTGGGAGGTGGTAGGTAATGGTGAGAGGTGGTGTGAGGTGGGAGGAATTGGTGGGAGGTGGGAGGAGGTGGTGGGAGGGCGGGGCTGGAGCGCGCACAATGCCCGACTTCAACCTCGTCGCCGTAAAAGATTTCCCACGATTAAAGCTGAGGTTCCATTAAGTTGGATTCGTGTATGTAAAGCGTGAGACCCATCGACAATCAGAATGTGTGGCTTCAAGTGTTCCGCTGTCACATGACTGTCACTGATTAAAGCCGAGATTCCATTTTTTCTTTCTTTTTCTTTGATACATTAGTTGTTTAAGCGGGGGGGGGAAATTTCAATCGTGGGCGATTGGTCTTCCTCATTCCACTGCGCCTTGCCATATCCTAATGATGCCGAGCACCTGGCTAGGAAGTGACAAGTATACATTTTAAAGTCATTGGTTTGACTCGACCAGGGTTCGAACCCACTATCCCACTATGTACTAGCACGGGAGACGGATGCTCTAACTCATTAAGGTGGATCTGTGTCTACAAGGTGCCAGACCTGTGCATTGTCGTACACAAATTCAGATGGAGATGAGATGCCATGATATGACGTCACAGAAGGGGATGCCAGTCAGTGCGCACACTGCATCGAGTCAGCGTCACTTTCTCAACCCATTTGTCGGCAGCCAACAGTCAGTCTGCTGCCTTTTGCTCGCATTAATTAGGGAGCTGACAGTTCGGGTCGGCCCTTCAGATCAGTTAAAGCTCAGCATAATGATTACCGTGAATGAGATGAGAGGTGATGGAGTGGGAGGCATGGCGGGGCGGAAGTCTTTAGGTGGGGAAGAAGGAGGGGATGGGGAGGGGAGGGGAGGGGAGGGAGGGGAGGGGAGGGGAGGGGGAGGGAGGGGGGGAGGGGAGGGAGGGGAGGGGAGAGGAGGGGAGGGAGAGGGGAGGGGGAGAGGAGGGGAGGGAGAGGGAGAGGAGGAGGGGAGGGAGGGGAGGGGAGGGAGGAGGGGAGGAGAGGGGGGGGAGGGAGAGGATAGGGGAGGGGATGGGAGGGAAGAGAGTCGGGGAGGGTAGGGGAGAGGAGGGGCGGGGAGGGAGGGAGGGAGGGAGGGAAGGAAGAGAGAGAAGGGAAGAGAGAGAAGAGAGAAGAGAAGAGGGGAGGGGAGGGAAGAGGGGATCGAAGAGAAGGGATGGGCAGGGGAAGGAAGTGAAGAAAGTCGGGGAGAGGAGGGGAGGAGAGGGGGGAGTAGGGAAGGGGACGGGAAGGGGGAGAGGAGGGGAATGGGTCATGATATTTGGGATAAAGAGAGAGGGATGATAAGGTGCAGTTGATGCCTGGAGAAGTCAGGTTGTGTAGTGGATAGGGTTAAATATTGAGATGGGCGGGTGGGGGTGGAGGAGAGGAGGACATATTATTGTAGTTGATCGGGGGGAGTGAGCTGATGGATCTATAGTATGCTAGGGAAGGCGAGATGTGAATATAATTAGAGTCAACACCTACAACATACCTAGGACTGGTTGGCTCAGTGTCAGGATAATGAGACTGAGTGGGATATCAGGTCATCATGCTGGCGGCCTGATTTGCCAGTGGGGCAGCACTATGAAATCACCAAGAGCGTGCACTGTCACAAGTTGGTACCAAATCCTGATATGACCTAAGATGTTGCCAGGACGTAAAACTCCAACAACCAACCAACCAACTTCCGCTGGTTCCTCCGAAGGACTGAATCTGACACCAAGTACGCTGGGTCACAGCTACAGCGCATACACCGGAAGGTGGGGTTGGTGCAGACAAGTCCTTGTCCAGTCCTAGTAATGCCGAGCCACAGGCTAGATACCGACATATATAAATTGTGGAATTCATTGGTTTGACTCTGCCTGGGCTTCGAACACACAACCTCGTGCATTGGAAGCCAGTCAGCGCTCTTACAGTTTCGGGCATCCAGTCCGGCCGTGTATGTGCATATATATACATCCCACCCACCACCACGACCATAACACTGCCATCGACAACCACCACCACTACCACTACCATCACACCAACACCAACACCCACCGCCACCATCACCATATCACCACTACTACCCCACCCCAATTACCCTACCCACCACGTCCACGTCCACCCTCACCACAACCACCAGCCTCACTCCCCACCATTAAACGCCCACCCCCACCACCACACCACCACCAACACCCACGACTACCGTCACCATCACAATATCAACACTACTACCCCACCCCAATTACCCTCCCCACTACGACCACCCTCACCACGACCACGACCACCACCTTCACCATGACCACCACCCTCACCACGACCACGACCACGACCACCCGAACCACGACCACCCTCACTCCACACTATTAAACCCCCAACCCCACCACCACAACCAAGACCACCCTCACCACGACCACCCTCACCACCACCACGACTACCATTACACCACCACCACCACCATCACCATATCACCACTACTACCCCACCCCCATCACCCTCCCCACCATGACCACGACCACCCTCCCCACGACTACGTCCACGACCACCCTAACCACGACCACATCCACGACCACCCTCACCATGACCACGACCACCCTCACCACAACCACCACCCTCACCACGACCACGACCACCACCCTCACCACGACCACGACGACCCTCACCACGACTACCACCCTCACTCCCCACCATTAAACCCCCACCCCCACCACCACCCCACCACCCCCACCACCGCCACGACTACCATTACACCACCACCACCCATACCCGCACCCCCACCACCACACCCCCACCACCACACTCCCACCACCCCGCCCCCCGTGCCGTGGCTGATATATCACCGGCCCAGGCCGTGCATAATTTATGACGAACATCCCCTAACCACCTAACTAGCCATACTCATCATATTTTTCAAAGACAGGCCTCGGCAGCGGCCAGTGCTAATTGAATGCATTGTTCAGCGCCACGCCGATGACGAACGACGCCCAGGCGGGGACGGTGGGTACCAGCGGGGGCAGTTCTAGCAACAATTCGCCAGCTACCGTAAAGCATGTAATACACTGTTGCACTTTGTAATATCCTGTCGCTTGTTTATTTGAGGTTTTACATCACAGCAAAACGGGCGCGGTGGCCGAATCGATAGAGCGCAGATCTCCCGTGCGGGATATCGGGAGTTCAATTCCCGGTCGAGTCATACCAATGACTTACAAAAATTGATACTTGTCGCTTCCTAGCCTGGCACTCAGCATTAAAAGGATAGGAGAAGCCCAGTGTCAGGATAATGTGACTGTGTGGGATATTGGGTCATGGTGCCAGCGGTCTGGTCTCCCAGTGGGGCAGCACTATGAATTCGCAATGAGTGTGAAGTGCCACAAGTCGGTACCCATCCTGATATGACCTTAAGGCCCTGTCACATTACGGCGTATGGCGGGAGCGTATTGAAAACCTACGTAGGTCCTGCGCGTGCCGGCCTATGATGACATTTGGTGACCTTTCGGGTGGTTTTGAGCATATGTGGAACCTACGAGGAGCGTACGAGGAGCGTATGAGGAGCGTATGGGAGCGTATGGGAGCGTGCTGTGACATTTTTTTGACAGTATGGGCCATACGCCCTCATAGGTCGTTTTTTTTTTTAGCATGCACACAAAAATTTGGACGGACGGATTTATGAAAGCGTATGGCGGCGTATGCCTCATACGCTTCACATACGCCGGCATCTGGCGGCATCTGGCGGCGTATGAGTAGCGTATGAGTAGCGTATATGGCGTATGCCGACGTATATGACGTAACGCGCTTACGCCGCCATACGCTCCCGCAAAAAACCCTAATGTGACAGCCCCTTTAGATCTTGCCAGGAACTCCAACAACCAACCAGCCAACATTTGTGGTAAGATCAACACTGGTACCAATCTGTGACAGTCCACACTCATGTTGTATTTTTTGTGCTGCCTTGCACCCAACCCGCAGTCATACGGCTTTCTGACTCTACGTATAAATGGTCAACGAGTGACTCGATGCCTTTTGTCGGAACGTCTCACTGCGCGGTATTTCACCCTCCTTATGTGCGACTCATTCTACCAAAGGGAAACCGTTGCCCGTTTCCGTTAAATATCGGTTGTTCATTGCAGGAGGGGCCCTGACACCCCATGTTGGTCTTTAAGTAGACTGAGCCTACAATAGCCAATACCCAAAGTTGGCCCTGGGAGGGTGGCTGAGCCTACATATTTCGTCCAATGTTTGTTATATGAAAAGACTGAGCCTACATAAACCTCTCTCTGGACGGGACAGGTGCCTTGAGACTGTCCCACTGGGATAACAATACACCGACAGATATGATCCAATATCCGACTCAGTCACATTATCCTGATACTGAGCAAACCCGTCATCGATGCCGAGCACCAGGCTAATATATAATATATATATATATTTATTGACAAGTGGATCATTGATCATATCCGGGTGTTTCTGTTACTAGTTTGGGCGTAGCTTTTGATCACGTACATGAGGCCTGGAGTATATGTGGCTTCTTCAATTACAGGTGGTTCTTCTATTATATGAGTAGGTTGAATGAAAGCTGCCACTTAAATAAGAGGTGATGCTTTAATAGCAGATGCTGCTTTAATTGAAGGTGTGACCTTAATTGCAGATGATGCTTTAATGGAAGATGATGCTTGAATTACAGGATTTGCTTGGGTTACAGATGGGATAACTGAATCGGCAGAGCGCTTGCTCCCCGCATGGGAGGTCATGGGTTCAATGTCATGCAAGATCAAACCAATGATTTACAAGATTGATACTTGTCCCTACAATATATATATATATACACACAGTAAAACCTCTCTAAATCGACCGACCATGGGACCGACTTTAAGTGGTCCATTTAGAGAAGTGGTCGGTTTAGAGAGTTAGAATATCCTTACAATGGTATTGTTGGGACCCAAATAAAGTGATCGATATAGGGAGTGGTCGATCTGTGGAAGGGTCGGTATAGAGAGGTTTTACTCTGTGTGTGTGTGTGTGTGTGTGTATATATATATATATATATATATATATATATACATATATATATATATATATATATATATATATATATATATATATCAATATAACCAGATGTGATGGCTGAATGAGAGGAGCGTCCACCTCGCATTCTGGTAGGTCATGGATTCGAACTCCCGGGTTCGAACCTTGGCTGAGTCAAACCAATAACTCAAAAATTGATATTTGTTGCTACCTAGCCTGGCGCTCGCCATTACTAGGATAGGCAAGAAGTAGTGGAATGAGGAAGACCAACTGTTCACAATTGAAATTTCCCCTGTTTAATAAACTAATATATTTTTTTTAAAGGGAAAAAAAGTCTGGTTTCTTTTCGTTTCAAGCCGGCTACCCACATTGTGCTGGTGGTGCTAAGATGCCGTAATCATGGTAATGGAGGCAGTTGCTTCCATCATGTCGCTGGAGGAATCATTGCGCTTCCAGAACTACATTGTTATCCTTTACCCACCCCACACCTAGTAACAACAGGTGACCGAGACTACGTTGTGGACGAGATGCTATATTGATTTGATCTGTAATGAGCAAGCAATTTCCAGGTATATATATGTGATGTATAAGAATTAAACAAATATAAATTCACAAAAGTTGCTAACGATCGTCTACTGACCCGTGGCGCCCCCTCTCGGGCCTCCCCACGCTGGAGGCTTCTTCTGCCCTCATTCACCCACAAATAAGTTTGTCTTATAACATACTTATATATTATGTGTATATATATATGTGATGCATAAGAATAATACAAATATAAATTCACGAAAGTTGCGAACGATCATCTACCGCCCCATGGCGCTCCCTCTCGGGCCTTCCCACACTGGCGACTTCTTCCTGCCCTCCCTCACCCACAAATAGGTTTACCTTACAATATCTATATATATATATTTTTTTTTTTAATGAGAAGTTTTTTATTCTGCCCATAACCTATAAGCTCCTGTGAGGGTGCTTGTTTTCAATGCTGGACAGCTGTGATACTGGATTGGTCTGGTCCCGCACTCAGGAGTGTTTACCTGATCTTTCTCGGGCCAACCTTAAGTATGTATATATTATATATACTACCTATATATAATGCATACAGGGATGCCAGTTGGGGTTGATGAAATTAATGGAAAACACAAAAACCACTGTGGCTGTGTCTGTGTCTGTGTCAAGTTTAGTTTGGGCAGTACTCGCTAGGTGGCACCACCATACTTCGGCCGCCGAAGACCGGGTAGGCTCAGTATTGACGGTAGTGTTCTCGTAATGCGACAGGAGATGCCACCGCTGGTGTCAGTGCTCAGCCTTATGAGAAAGTCATTGTCAAATATTGACCAATCACAGCACACCAAATTCGTCATATTTTGGCCGTTCCATTAAAGATTTTCCAGTAGAAATCTCTACTGGAAATTAGTGGAATTATGGAAAATTGTCCACCCCCAATTTTTTTTAATGTCCCAAATTATCTCAAACGTATAGAAAAATCGAATTTGAAAAAAAGAAAAGAAAAAAATTTGTAGTAATGGATATGCATGAAAATTGGAAAATTCCAAAAATGTAAGTCATCCCAAATAACGGCATCTTAGCACCAGCACAATGTGTGCAGCCAACTTGGTGAAGGAGGAGGAGGATGAGGAGGGATGAGGAGGGCAGGGGAGAGGAGGGGAGGAGGGGAGGAGGGGAGAAGGAGGATCGTGGGAGGAGGGAGAAGAGGGGAAAAGGAGAGGAGGGAAGGACATTAATAAAATAATTGCTAAATGAAAAATATGGAAATTATTGGAATTCCATTAATTAGTGGAAGACTGGCATCCCTGTGCATATATTATTATCTATTATGCAAATACTATGCATATAAATGTATATATATATTTATGAAAGATAAACATATTTGTAGCTTCGTTATCACAGTTAAATGAAGCGATGGGAATTAGCCCCACAAACTAACTACATAATTAAAGTTCTTGATATTAATAACCAATGCATATCAATTATAATAAAATAATAATATAAATACTAGTAATACTGCTAACAATTATATAGTAACAATAAAAAGGAGAAGATGAAGGAAGAGAAGAAGACTATAAATAGGAATAATAAACAGGAGACATTTGGGCATTTTACACTTGTTTAAAGCCTTAAAATTAGTTTTCCTTTTTGTGTGTACTTTCTTAGTAAAAGAAGCCACTAGGCGGTGCCCGTCCAAGTCCGCGCTCCTCTTTGTGCTATGATAAAAGGGAATACCCGATGAGGGCACATTTCAATTGGCGGTGATTGATTGGTCCATTTGGAGCACGTGAACGGCGTACGCCGCGCTCATTGGTGGACGGTGGGGACGGGACGTAAAAACAGGATCGCCGGACAGTGGGAAGCGGCAGTGAGCTGAGGGGAATGGCGGCTCGGAGCGAGAGGGAGGTGGAGGGAGGGATGGGAGGGAGGGAGGTGGGGGGGGGGGATGAGGAGAAGGCGGGGAGGGGACAGAGGAGAAGGAGGGGAGGGAAGGGTGGAGGGAGCGGTGGGGAGGGAAAGGGGAGAGGGAGGGAAGGGGAAGGAGGGGAAAGACGGGAGGGAGAGGGGAGGGAGCGATGGGAAGGGGAGGGAAGGAGGGGAGGGAGAGACGATGGGATGGAAGGAGGGGGAGTGAGGAGGGGAGGAATGGAAGGAGGAAGGGGGAGGAAACGAGGGAGGAAGGAAGGAAAGGGAAGAAGGGGGAGGGATGAAGGGAGGGAGGGGAAAGAGGAGAGAGCGGAGGAGAGGAACGGAGGGGAGCAGAGAAGGGGGGGGGGGAGAGCGGAGAGAGGGGAGGAGGACGTGATGAAGGACGACGGGGAGGGAGGGAAAGAGGGATGAAGGGAGGGAACAAGGGAGGATGGGGGAAGGGGAAAGGGAACGGGGCAAGAGATTGAGGGACTGGGGGAGGGAGGGAGGGGTGTGGGAACGAGGGAGGGAGGGAGGAACAGGAGGGAGGGAGAGGGAGGTGAGGGAAGGAGGGAAGGAGGCCGGGAGGGAGGAACAGGAGCGAGGGAGAGGGAGGTGAGGGAAGGAGGGAGGGAGGGAGGTGAGAGAGGGAGGGAGGAGGGAGGAAAGCGGGGAGAGTGGGAGGTTGATGAATGTGTGCGGAGGCAGGGTTCTCAATCAGATGTGCAAGTGGTGCGGCGCAGTAGGCCCCATACGAATAAGATAATAACTTATTTATGAGGTGTGCAAAGTTACATGATGTCTACTTAGGTACACGCAGAAGAGAAAGGGTGCCGGTGTAAGGGTCGCAACAAATTCTACTATTAAATGACTCATACTTAATTCTAAGATGGCGAAATACAGGGATGAAAGTGGCCTCTGGGAAAAAAAGCGGAAATACTGATTTCTCCCATAGGTTTATCATTGTCACTTGTCAGGGAATCGCAGAAAATTCCCGGAAGTCGGGTTTCATACATATACATCATTTGAAGCACGTATTAGTAGTATACGCTGATAGTGCCGCACCATTTGAAGCATGTATTAGTAGTATACGCTGATAGTGTGGTGGCGTTTGAAGCATTTATTAGTAGTATACGCTGATAGTGCTGCGGCGTCGGAACCACATATTAGTATACGGTGATGGTGCTGCAGCATAAAACAACGTATTAGTATAGACTTATAGTGCTGCAGTGTTTGAACACCGTATTAGTATACATTTATAGCTACAGAAAAATCCCCGAAATCAGTGAAATCGCGGAGATCATCCATACGAGAAGGACCCACCCCCAATTGTGTTGTGGTTTGGACTCCATAAATCGAATGTTTAATTGTGAGATAAGATTAAAATGACGACCAGTGAAAGATCCATATTTGGCGTTTGTTTAGCTATTGCCTTAGAACCTTGATACCCCCAATAGCCGGTGTTTACTTTTTGTGTTGGGGGGTCATTAAAGGAAGAAACAAACCAATAAGAACCTGGATATTCCCCAACGGAAAGAGATAAAACATGAAATTAGTACACCCGAACAATTGCTGACAAGAAAAGTAAGCATTATTTAGGGATTTAAAACATATCCACATAAGTTTATTATTAAAATGAATATAAAGCGCTCTATGTAAAAAGACAGTCCTCGAACAATGATATTAGTTACATCAACCTAAATTTAAAGATTATGAGGGCAGGAGGCGTTTTTGGGGGTTGTGTACTTGTGGGTATGGCGGCTCCAGGGTTGTGGTATGTGTATGTTGGTGTGCGTGTCCAAGTCCCCATACACTTCGAAAACCTTCCCTGTGTGTGTGTGTGTGTGTGTGTGTGTGTGTGTGTGTGTGTGTGCGTTTGTGTGCGTGTGTATGTGTGTGTATGGGCGCGTGTGTATGTATGTGTGAAGTAATACTGGCCAGCACATACACAATGACAAGCAGAAAAAGGCTTGGTTTGATTTATTGGTGTTTTACCCCCCAGCAACATATAAGGTCACTTCTGCAAACATGCATGTGTGTGTGCGAGTGTGTAGGTGCGTGGGAGGTAATCCTGGCCAGCACACACCTAATGACAGTCGAAGGCAAACAGACAGACAGACATTTTGTTTTATTTATTGGAATCTTACCACCTCGCAACACCTAAGGTCACATCAGGGCGTGGTGTGACTTGTGGCAAGACAGTGCGCACTGGTGGCGACTTCATAGCGCTGCGCCCCCTCCTCCTCTTCTCCCCGTCGGAATTACCGTGCCGCCGGCACCATGGCCCGATATCCCACTCAGCCCAGTCACACTGTCCAGTTCTTGCCCCATTCTTAGCAATGCCGAACTCCAAAAGGTAAACAATTAATGATAAAAAAATTAAAAATTAAAACAAGAAGAAAAAAACTAAATTAAAAAAGAAAAATTCGTCGTTTGTCTCGGCCGGGAATTGATCACACGACCTCCCGCCAGGGGAGTGGGCACCCTACCCTACCCACTAGCCCATCCGGTCCGGTACAGCGGGCAAGCGGGCAAGCGGGCAGGTGCGGACAGCCGACATCAAAGGGCAGCAGCTGATTTACACACTTTATATATCAATGGCTATTATTTCACCGTCCGCCGTCCGTCCCACACATAATGACTTCTGGGCGCCCGGTTCAAAGAGACTCAGTAACACGTCGTCCTTAAACGCCGCTGATTGATTCGCGCACGTGTAGCACGTGACCTTGTAGGCGGAACCGGAAACGCATCCATTCTGGGATAAAGACAAACCGCCCATTTTCTGTCTCTTTCGCCCGGAGAGCTCCAGCTGGTTCGTCTTGGCGGTGGGGGATTGTGTGTGTGTGTGCGTGTGTGTGTGTGTGTGTGTGTGTGGTGCGGCAGTGAAGTGGTGGGGGCTTATGTGTGTGTGTTTGTATGTGGTGGTAAGATGCCGATTTGTGTGTGGTGGTGTTGAGGTCCGGTGGGGTGGCAGGTAAGTGGTGAGGGCTTATGTTGTTTGTTTGTTTATTGGGGTTTTACGTGCTAGCAACATCTACAGTCATATCAGGACGGGTACCGACTTGTGACAGTGCGCACTCATGACGACTTTCTAGTGCTGCCCCACTGGGAGACCATGCCACCAGCACCCTGACCAGATTGATTGATTGTTGGTTTCTTTATGCCGTGTCGGCAGCATAGGCCCGATTCACGGCGAGAAATGTTTGTTTTTGTTCAAACCATCGCTTTTACATGTAAAAGCCTACAATCAATTTTGTGTCAATAGACCAGATATCGCACTCAGTCACATTATCCTGACACTGAGCCAACAAGTCCTTGCCCAATCCTAATAATGCCGAGCGCCTGGCTCGGAAGCGATAAGTACCAATTCTTAAGTAATTAGTTTGATTCGACCAGGGTTTGAATCCGTGAGTTCGAATTCCACGATCTACCAAAACTGGAGATGGACACTCAACTCCTTCAGCCATTCCTGTCTTGGTTACAAATTGGTGGGGTGGCAGTGAAGTAGTAGGGGCTTATGTGGCTTATGTGGCTTATGTGGCTTATGGGCTTGTGTTTGTATGTGGTGGTTTGTGTGTGGTGGTGGTGGTGGTGCGGTTGTTTTACTGTGGTGAGGGTGATTACGGTGGTATCGGTGGTGGTGGTGGTAATCATGGTGGTGGTGGTCGGTGGTGGTAATCATGATGGTGGTAGCATGGTGGTGGTAATCATGGTGGTGGTAGCATGGTGGTGGTGATGGTGGGTGGTGGTAATCATGGTGGTGGTAATCATGATGATGATGGTGGTTGGTGGTAATCATGGTGATGGTGGGTGGTGGTAATCATGGTGGTGGTGGTGGTAGAAGTGGTAGTGGTGGTAGTGATGGTGGTGGTGGTGGTAGTGGTGGTGGTAGTGGTGGTGGTAGTGGTGGTGGTGGTAATCATGATGGTTGTGGTGGTGGTGGTAGTGGTGGTGGTAGTCATGGTGGTGGTAGTGATGGTGGTAGTGGTGGTGGTGGTAATCATGATGGTTGTGGTGGTGGTGGTGGTAGTGGTGGTGGTAGTCATGGTGGTGGTGGTGGTGGTAGTGGTGGTGGTAGTGGTAGTGGTCGGTGGTGGTAATCATGATGGTGGCGGTGGTGGTGGGTAGTGGTAATCATGGGGGTGGTGGTGGTAGTGGTGGTGGTGGTAGTGGTGGTGGTGGTAGTGGTGGTAGTGGTGGTGGTGGTGGTAGTGGTGGTGGTCGGTGGTGGTAACCATGATGGTGGTGGTGGTGGTGGGCAGTGGTAATCATGGTGGTGGTGGTGGAAGTGGTGGTGGTGGTAGTGGTGGTGGTGGTGGTGGTGGTAGTGGTGGTGGTGATCGTGGTAGACGGTCAACCGCCTGTGGTAACATTAGGAACGACCAATCTGTGACTGGGGCAACCCTCGCTCATTTCTTAGATTGGTTCTCACTTGTAAGAGTGACGACAGTTGAGTAAGGGGGAGTCTGTGTGGGAGTGTGGGAATGTGGGAGTGTGGGTGTGTGGGAGTGTGGGTGTGTGGCAGTGTGGGCCTGTGGGAGTTTGGGTGTGTGGGTGTGTGGGTGTGTGGAACAAAGGAGAACAGTAACACCGCCCGATCTAACATTCCAACTCCGGCTCTCCCCGCTCCTCACTGTCACCGGTCCCAACCACTGGGTGGGGGAGGATAGGAGGTGGGGTATGGGGCGAAGGGGGAGGAGGAGGAGGGGCAGGGGGAGGAGGAGGGGAGAAGGAGGAGGATGTGGGGAGTGAGAAGAGGAAAATGTGGGGGATAGGAGTATGAGGAAGAGGAAGGGAGAGGAAGAGGAAGGGAGAGGAGGGGGGGGGGAGGAGCAGTGGGGGAAGGAGGAGGGAAGAAGGGGAGGAAACGGAGGATGAGAGGAGGATGGGAGAAGGAGAAGAGGGGAGGAAAAGGAGGAGAAGAAGGAGATGAGACGAGGAGGAGAGGAGTGGAGGGGAGGAAAATCAGGAGAAGGGGAGTAGAAGGGGGGAGATGGAGCGGAGGAGGCGGGGGGGGAAAATGGGGGAGAAGGGGGAAGGGGGGAAGGAGGGGAGGAGGGGAGGAGGGGAGGAGGGGAGGAGGGGCGGAGGGGAGGAGGAGTGGAGGAAGTCAATGTCATGTTCTTGTTAAACAAAGGGGAGCAGTCACATGGCTCGTGTCAGCAACACGTTGTCAATAGTATCTATCTGCAGCCAACGTCGTTCTGAAGTCTCCCCCAGGGGGCGTGCACTAAATGGTGACAGTGAACACCGAACACAGCCTGCCGGCCCACACCTAGCTACTGCCATATGGATACACGCATCGGGCCTGCCTTGATGCGGGGATTCCCACCGACCCACGTCAGTGCATTGGGGAACCCAGGGGCCATCCATAAAGTAATACAGCAAGAACAACAAAATCCCCACCACATCGTGTATATATATATTTTTTTTTTTTAAATAATGAACCCCGCTCCTCCCCCCTTTTTAATTTTTAAAAATAAAATGTCCATGTAGCAAAAATGTCCTTCAGTTCCAAACTATACTGCATAAAACATATTTCAGGGACTCGCGTGCAGGAGATTGGGAGTTCAGTTCCCAGTCGAGTCAAACCAATGATTTATAACATTGATAATTGATACTTTTTGCTTCCTAACCTGGCCCTCAGCATTACTAGGATAGGGCAAGGAGTGGTTAGCTCAGTGTCAGGATAATGTGACTGAGTGGGACTTTATAGCGCTGCCCCACTGGGAGACCAGGCCACCAGCAATGTGACTGAGTGGAATATCATGTCATGGTGACATCCTGACACTGAGCTACCCATTCCTTGCCCTATCCTAGTAATGGCGACCGCCGATTCGGCCAGCGCCTCCGGTGGATAGGGGGGAAGCTAAGGACGGGGGATAGGGAGGGGGGAGGGGGTAGGGCGGAAGGTAGGGAGGGCGGATAGGGAGGGGATAGGGCGGAAGGTAGGGAGGGGGGATAGGGAGGGGGGATAGGGCGGTGCGTAAGGGGGGAGAAGATGAGATGAGGAGGGTAGGTGGACGGGATGGGAAAAGGGTCTGATCGGATGGTGTCTGTGTGGATGTGTGTGTGGAAGGGAGGGGGAGGGGCCGACGTGTGTCTATGTGTGTGTGGGGGGGGGCAGTGAGGGGTCGACGTGTGTCTGTGTGTGTGTGGGGGGGGGGGGAGAGTGAGGGGTCGACGGGTGTGTGTGTGTGTGTGGAGGCGAAGGGGAGGGGTCGACGTGTGTCTGTGGGTGTGTGGGGGGGGTGCGGGGTCGATGTGTGTGTGTGTGTGGAGGGGGGAGGGGTCGACGTATGTCTGTGGGTATGTCTGTGAAGGGGAGGGGTCGACGGGTGTGTGGTGGGGGGAGAGAGGGGTCGACATGTGTCTATGGGTGTTTGTGTGGAGGGGTCGACCTGTGTCTGTATGTGTGTGTGGAGGGGAAGGGGAGGGGTCGACGTGTGTCTGTGTGTGTGTGGGGGGGGGGGGGGGGGGTCCGTGTGTGTCTCTATGTGTGTGTGTGGAGTTTGGGAGGGGTTGAGGTGTGTCTGTGGGTGTGTGTGGAGGGGGAGGGGAGTGGTCGACATATGTCTGTGGGTATGTGTGTGGAGGGGAGCGGTCGATGTGTGTCTGTGGGTGGGTGGGTGGGGGGGGGAGGTGGAGTGAGGGGTCAATGTATGTCTATGGCGGGGGTGTATGGAGGGGAGGGGTCGACGTATGTCAGTGGGTGGGTGTGGAGGGGAGGGGTCGACATATGTATGTGGGTATGTGTGTGGAGGGGGAGGGGGAGGGGGAGGGGTAGACTTTTGTCTTTATGTGTGTGTGGAGGGAGGTGAGAGGTGGACGTGTGTCTATGTGTGTGTGTGTGTGGGCGGGGGGTAAGGGGGTCGACTTGTGTGTGTGTGGGGAGGGGTCGACATATGTATGTGTGTGTGTGTGGGTGTGTGTGTGGGAGGGGGGGTCGACGTGTGTCTGTGGGTGTGTGTGGAGGGGAGGGGAAGGGGTAGACTTTTGTCTTTATGTGTGTGTGGATGGGGGTGAGGGGGTCGACGTGTGTGTGGCGGGGAGGGGGTGAGTGAGGGGTCGACATGTGTATCTGGGTGTGTCTGTGTGTGTGTGTGTGGGGGGGGGGGGGGTCGCCGTGTGTCTGTGGGTGTGTCTGTGGGGGTGAGGGGTCGCCGTCCGGTTATCTCACCACGCCCTGCCTCTGTGAACGAGTACATATTGCCAAATAAGTTGTTGAGACTTGAAACAGAATAACTAAGTCGCGCTCTGAGTGCACTCACTGGCTGCCAGCACCACCAAAGGTGAACACCCCCAATACGCACTCCACACTCCGCCCCGGCCTCCTCCATCCTCTCACTCTTTTTGCCTAGTAATTTTACTCCCACCCACCCACACACAACCCCATCACTTCCTCACTCCTCTCTCCCGCCCAAACCTCACAAGGAAATTAATAATAGCTTTGTTTCAACACCCTAGGCAAGTACCGGCACAAAAGAGCATTGCTTGACTTCTCACTGTGCACCCCACCCCCACCCCAAAACATCAGGTGGTTACTTTTCTGACACCGGGCGCGGTGGCCGAATTGATAGAGCGTGGATCTCGCGTGCGGAAGGTCAGGAGTTTGGTTCCCGCTCGAGTCAAACCAATGACTTATACAATTGATACTTGTCGCTTCCTAGCCTGGCGCTCGGCATTAGTATGATAGGGGAAGGACTGGTTAGCTCAGCGTCAGGATAATGTGATTGAGTGGGATATCGGGTCTTGGTGCTGGCAGCCTGATTTCCCAGTGGGGCAGCACTATACAGTCATCATGAGTATGCACTGTCACAAGTCGGTACCCGTCCTGATATGACCTTAGATGCTGCCAGGATGTAAAACTCCAGCAACCTACTTCTTTGACAATGGGCATACATTACCCGATACTAGGAGCAGGTGTTTGTAATCGCACCTATTTCTTCTGCACTCACTACCACCCCTCATTATCCCAAACCCATCCAGCACACACAAACATACAGAGACATAAACAGATACACACAAAGATACATGGATACACAGAAAGAAACACACACAAACAATCAAAGACATAAACAGATACACACAAACATACAGATACACAAACATACAGATACAAAGACAAACACAGACAAACAGAAACATACAGAGACATAAACAGATACACACAAACACACAGAAAGACATAAACACAAACATACAGAGACATAAACAGATACACACAAACACACACACAGAAACATACACAGACACACAGAAAGAAACACAGGAACACGCACAAACATACACAGACATAACCAGATACACACAAACATACAGAGACAAGCAGAAACACACACAAATATACACACACACATACACAGACACACACAAACATACACAGACAAACAGAAACACACACAAACATACACAGACATAAAGAGAAACACAAACAGAAACACAAACATACATAGACAGACATGAACAGAAAGAGAGACACATAAATGAACACTCATGAATACACATAGACAGACAGATAAACAGACACATACACACAGCTATCTGCACAAACACATACAAACCAGGCACATGAAAAATCACACACAGACACACAAGGGACACACAAACTAGATAAACACACATACACTTAAACACACACAGACGATATATTTGGGGTCCGCTGAACAAACATTTCACTACTAATTTCTAGATGAAACAAACTGCTAATAAAAAAACTGACATCATGACCAACACACACTCAAGCCTATTAGTTGCTCAAATTTATTAGTCCATGAATATAGTAAATACCTACCCATTAAAGTTCTTACTTGAAGAGACGAATCCAACTGCATTTATCAGTTTTACCAGAACAAGGTGCCAAAAGCAATACGGCTTTGAAGAGACACTTTGATATAATATATGTATATATATGTATGTGTGTGTGTATGTGTATATGTGTAGGCACCCCTATATGTATATGTATATATATATATGTATCTTGTATCTATGCATCTATGTGTGCATCTATGTATGTATGTATGTATCTATGTGTGTGTATTATGTACTACATATATACATGTTATATGCATGTATGTATATGCATATTATATATACATGTATACATATTAAAATGAAACCTCCCTAACCGACCACCTCCACAGACCGACCACTCCCCTATATTGATCACTTTATTTGGGTCCCAACAATACCATTGTAACCATATTCTAACTCCCTAAACCGACCACCTCCCTAAATGGGTAATTTAAAGTCGGTCCCATTGTCGGTCGATTTAGAGAGGTTTTTACTGAATATACATATATATATACATGTTTACATGTATGCATATATACATATTATTTATACATATTATTTATATTTAAAATCTGACCATCCGAGCGGGTCTGTGACCAGACGCAGCTGGTATCCGGGTGGCCAGGAGCCACTCACAGGTGGCACCCTAGTGGCGGAGGCAGGAACTAGCTCCTATGACAGTAATGCAATAGGTAATAACTACTAACTCCTATGACAGTAGTACAGTAGGTAATAACTAATATAGGGAGAACTGATAAGTGATAATGTCCTTGTTTATATTCCCATAATAGATTATAGAGCACATATAGACATATGCATATTTACATATATGTGTACATGTGTGCGTATATACATGTACACATCATACAAATATATGTAGGCAACAACATAGTAAAAAAGTATTGAACTGTTATAACCACACACACACACGTACACACGCGCACACACACACACACACACATACACACACACACAAAAGGCTTCCTCTCCACACCACACCACACCACACCACATCACCCGGCGTAAGACTTATTGAACTCGAGTTACCGGCGGTATCTTTAAGAATTGATCAAGACGAAAGCGATCACTTTGATACCTTTGTTATTATCGATATCGTTTAGACACGGGCACGCGTCGGGACTAATCAATGCTGTAGGAAAAAGAATTATCAAAGCTAAACGGCGCCGGGCCGGGCGCGCCAAAAGGGAATGGCTAACGAGATGGCCCTGTGATCCCTTCCAGGTGCACGGGGGGGGGGGGGGGGGGGCAGAGCAACTAAACACAACCATCCCCGACAACAAACAATTACAACAACCAACATTTTTTGTTTGTTTAATAAAAAATAAAAAATCACACTGAACCGGAATAAAACCAGCACCGTTGGATTCGTCACACCGAGAGCTTTAATTTGATATGTAGGACTGCATGTCTACAGTGGGGTGTTGAACGCGTTTACGGCTGGATGGTTGCTATTTTTGTGTCTTGGGAGCGGTTGTGGGTGCTTGTTTCGGGGCCGGGGTGAGTGTGGACATGGTGGTGCTGGGAGTCCGAGTGGAGTTACAACCACTTACCACACTTCTAACAGCATCTCATATGACCCCCCCCCCCCCACACCCACCCACCCACACAAACCCACACCCACACACACATCCACTCACCAGCAACCCCGACTTCTCGCATTGCTCTCCACCATATACACGCACACACACGTCATTTTCTTCGAGTTTGCTTTGTGTCATGGGGGGGGGGGGGGAGGGGGGAGGGGGGGGGGTAATGAAAAGGCATGAAAATGGGAAATAGTACGCTTAGATCGGGAACCGAACCCAGATCTCTTGCATTCCGGGCCAGTGTGCTAACCATTATACCACCTAGGCTCCCTGATGTGACCACCATACCTGAGAGGTCAGTGCAGACTAATTAATAGTATCAGTAAGACGGGATGGGCGAATGTGTTAGAGCGTCCGTATCCCGTGTTGGTATACCGTGGGTTCGAACCCTGGTCGAGTCAAAGCAATTACTTTAAAATTGATACTTTTCACTTCCTAGCCAGGCGCCCAGCATTATTAGGATAGGGCAAGGAGCAGTGGAACGAGGAAGACCAATCGTCTGCGATTGAAATTTCCACTGCTTTAACTAAAGTAAAAAAAAATACCCCCAAAACACTTGGTATATAGTAAACAGAAGCACTGGCTGAGTTAAGAGTCACGGATCACTTGCTATCCGGACGCACTTCGTCCACACCTCTCTCTATCTCCTCTCTGCTGGCCTTGCTCCTCCTTGATATGCCTGAAAAGAGTTCCAGGAGGGGGAGCCCCGCCAGCATTTCACTTTCTACTCTGTCCATGTCTTTGGCTCGCCGGCTGGTCACCATAGAGGAAATAGACACGGTCCTTTGACTCAACTCTCCTCATTTCTCTTTCCTATACTCTACCCTTTTTTTTCTTCTCCCGGGCTTACTTCTAACCCAAACCCAAAAGCAAGTCACGGATGGCTGCAGTAACAACGCCGACCACTCCACACGCCACACGTGTATCACCCACTCCCAAGAGGCAAATTTCACACACCTACACGCATGCGCACACACTACACCGCACACACACACACACACACACACACACACACACACACACACACACACACACACACACCACACGCACTCACCGAACAGTGTATCCCCCACCCCCTCCCCCGACCGGTAAATATCACACACACATACGCGCACAACACACATTTTTTATTTTTTTTATTTTTTTATTGACGAGGTATTTACTCTGCCCATAACGTATAAGCTCCTGTCAGGGTGCTTGTTTTCAACGCTGGACAGCTGTGGTGCTGTCTTGATCTGTTCCTTTGCCCAGGAGTGTTTACCTATGTCTGCTCGGGTCAGCCTGCTGCAATTTTGGTTGTTAGTAATAGCCTATGTTAGTTTTTTTTGTAATTTTCCAGTTTTTGTTTGTCGAACCGTGTAACACACACACCTACACTACACCACACACACACCACACGCACTCACCGTGCATCGCCGACTCCCGACAGACAGATTTCAAACACACACCAAACACACCCAGGGACATCAAACACAAATCACAAAAGTAAAGTAAAGCTTATTATATTTAACGACGCCTGTAGAGCACATATATTTTCATCATCGGCTATTGTACGTCAAACATATGGTCATTCTGACATATTTCTTTGGAGGAAACCCGCTTCTGCCACAAAGGCTACTCTTTCCAATAAGCAGGAAGGGGTCTTTTATATGCACTTTCCCAAAGACAGGACAGCACATACCACAGTCTTTGATGAACCAGTTAGATGAACCAGTTGTGGACCACTAGTTGGAACGGAAAATAACCCAAACTGCAAATGGATCCACTGAGAAGGATTAATCCGATGACCGAAAGCTTCACAGGGGGACACTATACCGCCTCAGCTACGTCCTGCTCCCCAAACACAAATTACTAAGCCAAAAACTGCTTGCCTGACCTGCTGCCTGAACCAAGTTGTGTTCCTTTCACGGACCCCACACTGTGACTTAGGCACACACAAACATAAAACCCGGCTCGGACGGGTGATTAATCTTTTTATTTTTGACGTAAATGATGTAATATGTAACCAGACGCGATGGTCGAATGAGTTGAGTGTTCGCCTCCTGTTCTGGTAGGTCGCGGGATTCAAACTGATGGGTTAAAACCCTGGCCGAGTCAAACCAATGACTTAAAAATTGATCTGAAAGTTGAATTGCTACTAGCCTGACACATTTTTTATTAAAAAAATAAAAAAATTAAAATTCAGGAGCGGGTGACTTTTTAGGCACGGGCGGGGACGATCACCAATTAAAAAAAAAAGAAAAAAAAAGGCCTTATGTAAAACACAGGTAACTGGAGCCACCACAACGCGGCGCTGACCCTCCTTCAAACAGCATCCACCACGTGGACGCAATGGTCGAATGAGTTGAGCGTCCGTCTCCTGTCTTGGTAGATCGTGGGATTCGAACCCACGGGTTCGAACCCTGGTCAAGTCAAACTAGTGACTTAAAAATTGATACTTGTTGCTTCCTAGCTGGGGCGTTCAGCATTATTAGGATAGGGCAAGGACTGGTTGGCTCGGTGTCAGGATAATGTGACTGAGTGGGATATCGGGTCATGATGCTGGCGGCCTGGTCTCCTAGTGGGGCAGCACTATAAAGTCGCCATGAGTGCGCACTGTCACAAGTCGGTACCCATCCTGATAGGACCTTAAACGTTGCCAGAACGTAAATCTCCAACAACCAACCAACAACGACCAAGTGGGTTCCACCCCCACCCGATCTCCCACAGCCCACCCCATCTCCCACAGCCCACCCCATCTCCCACAGCCCACCCCACTCCCACAGCCCCACCCCCACCCCATCTCCCACAGCTCACCCCCACCACATCCTCCACAGCCCGCCCCCACCCCATCTCCCACAGCCCACCCCCACCACATCCTCCACAGCCCACCCCCACCCCATCTCCCACAGCCCACCCCCACCACATCCTCCACAGCCCACCCCCACCCCATCTCCCACAGCCCACCCCCACCACATCCTCCACAGCCCACCCCTACCCCATCTCCCACAGCCCACCCCCACCCCATCTGCCACAGCCCACCCCCACCCCATCTCCCACCTCCCACAGCCCACCCCATCTCCCACAGCCCACCCCATCTCCCTCAGCCCACCCCCACCCGATCTCCCACAGCCCACCCCCACTCCATCTGCCACAGCCCACCCCATCTCCCACAGCCCACCCCCACCCCATCTCCCACAAACACAGTGCAATAGACACCAACTTAAAGCTGCACAGTCCGACGGAAGCATCACATTCTCTAATCCAAACCACTCGCCTGGATTTGATCCTAGATGTCGCACTTAGATACTGGCGGCACTCATTAACGCTAAGATTCCTTACACACAGTATGCGGCATGCGGCATGCGGCATGTGGTATGCGAATGGGAGGATTCCTTCTACGCAGTATGCGAACCCGTAACCCCGCCACCACCACTACCATATGTTTCCCCTCTGCACCCTTGTGTGTGACCGTTCCGTAATGCTCAGTCGCCTCTCCTCATCTAAAACTAATGGACAAGTGTGACTGACGTTTCTATTCGCATACTGCGTGCCGCATGCCGCATGCCGCACCAATCGCTACAGGGACCGATCGAGTTGCCGCATTCGCATTCGGACGTAAGGAATCACCCCCATTGACTTAGATGCTTTCCAATTTGTTGCCGCATTCGCATACCGCATACCGCGTGTAAGGAATCTTAGCTTTAAGATGCACCGCTGCACAGAAGGAATATCAAGTCAGTTTAATAGAACCTTCAATTTCTGCAAGCCACGCACCGGAAATAGGGACCGGAAGCCACATGGGTGCCAGAGGAGCTTTGAGTATGGTGCAACAGCTCTATACTCTGCTATGATTTGAGTATATTTTCAGTGTATTGTCTGTCAGTGCCAGTGTAGTAGCTATGTGTTTGCACTCCGATGCCATGTAAGGAGCGTAGCCAGAAATTGAACAATTGCAAGCACTAAATTGTGTGTATGTGCTTACAGGATCGTGAATATGGCCTGTGCTGCCGACACGGCGTCAAGAAACCACCGATCAATAAATTTTGTATATTTTTTTTATTGAGGCTGTATTTATACTGTCCATAGCATATAAGCCCGGGTACCCAGGCTTGTTTTCAATGCTGGCCAGTTGTAGTGTTGGTGTTATCTTACCACACAGTAGCTGCTGATAAGGTATTCGATTGCCTGCATTTCAGTAGCCGATAGATAATTGGTTGGTATGGTTAGTACCCTATGTTAGTTTTTTAAAGATTTTCTTCACATTTTTTTATTTTCTTGGCATAAATCAGCTTACTGGAAATACAAAAATTGCAAGCACACAATTAAAAAAACAAACATTATAAAATATTTAGCATGGACAAAATATGACTCTGAGAGAAATTGGTTGCACGTGCTTACAGGGTGACACTGTAGCTACAGCTCCGTATGTTGCTCTACTCGAAAATAGGTAAACAAAATCTGTGAGATCTACTATCATCTAGCAGTTTAGTGTGCACCCGAAATTTATTGTGCATGATTGCACTTCAAAAGCTATTTATTATTTAGATATGGTAGGCAGGCATAGTTTAGATGAGAATATCTAAGGGTGGCATCGAATAAGGCTCGAAAGCTTTATTTATACAGAAGTACAATTTTGGATGAAATAGAGGAGGTATATATACACATAGTGTGGATGCACATCGTAAGCCACAGTGACCTTTCTGGCTGCATTCACACAGTTGACCAGGGCAGGCTCAATGCTGCACAGCTCTCAGCTTGTACAGAATCCTGGTCATAGCACCAGTGTCATCTGGGGAGTAGCAAACATACAGGAACATCGCCCTTATGCCCCAGTCACATACACGTTAGTGGACGTAGTTGAACGTAGGTGAATGTAGTGGCTCAAACATGGTGTAAGTATGTTAAACTACGTTGAAATACGTTAAGGTACAGCAGGTTTTGGTACAGATAAATATGTTACGGCACGGATAAATACATTACGGTATCGATAAATACATTATGGTACGGATAAATACGTTACGCTATGGATGCCGGTACGTTCAACTATGTTAGCCTCCACTATGTTCACCTACGTCCACTAACGGCTATGTGACCAGGGCTTAGTCCAAGTACGCTAGTATACACTGCAGCACGCTAGAGTCCGCTAGAGTACACTAGAGTATGTTAGCATCATGGATGAAAATTCAGCCTCTAACGTAATGCTCTAATGTCCAAAGATTAAATCGGAACTTACGGCCCATCCACGTTATTAATATTACCAAGTTATCATGACAGAGAAGTACGGATGTCGGTACGTTCAACTACGGTCAACTACGTTAGCCTCCACTACGTTCAACTACATCCACTACTGTCTATCTGACCGGGCCTTTAGATAGAGTGCAACTTGAATCCACATTTCTGCTATTCCGGGGCTATCGTCCTCAGGGATGAAAGTGGTTTCCAGCTAAAAAAAAACCGCCGAAATCAGACTGAGACCCTGGTGCCACCTAGCGGGTTCTGGCAGAACCAACAGCGAATTTCGGTGAAAACGTGGACACTCCCCATTAGAGCACTGTCAGAGAATCGCAGCAAAACGCCAGAAGTCCTGCTTTAACTGTCCTCATTGTCACTGTATTATCACCCATACCAAACTCTTTCTGGCTGGGGTTTATGTTCTAGCAACGTACATATAAGAATGGGATTCGGACTAACCAATTGCTCTTATATATTGGCATTCTGAGAACGTTAATCAATGAATATAAAACATCGCTGAAATCCACCAAATCGATGAAATATTTCATCTCTGGACTAACAATTAGCCTACCAAGGCTCCCTTATGCAACCAGCACAGCCACGCCTACCTGTGCCTGTGGCATTTCACCTGGTGGGAGATGGGGTGTTGTTCACTACACTACAACGAGACGTAACAACACACTTTCCCTCAGAAAAAGTGTCACTAAAAATAAGATTTGTTTTTGTACACACATACACATCAAATCTAACCGTCCTCCCTTTCTCGTAAACACTCACAAAATATTAAAAAAATCCAGCAACAAAACCACACACCTATGAGAGAAATCGACGACAACAAAAAGCTTTCTCACTGATGCCCTGAGTAGAAAGCCAGATTATTTTTGAAAGTCCCACTTCTCCCCCACCCACCCACCCACACACACTCACTCACCACACACACACATACACACACATACACTCACACTCACCCACACACACACACACACCACACAAAACAAAGAGTTCACAAAGCACTTTCGCCAACCTAAAGCCACGCGAGTGCGTCCCATACAGGTAGTCAGTCATCGGTGGTCATGTGATCTCAATCTGCAGTCATGTGATCGCGGCATGATTCACACAAAGAGATTACACAAGTACCTGTTGTCTCGCCTTGCGCGTGACGCTGTGTGCGCGCCGTGTTGTGTATCAGCAGACGGAAGGTGAGAGAGTCGGCTAGATTTACACCACCTTGTCATGCTGTGTGGTGGCGGTAGATGGCGCCACCCCTGTACTTACAGTGCACACATGTGTAGGTGTGCGGTGCCACCGGATCCAAGCTCAATATATATATATATATATATATATATATATATATATATATATTATATATATATATATATATACATATATATATATAATGGAACTCGGAGGTACGCCTAAAACATTTGGGGAATCTCAAGGAAACCCAGGAATAAATCCTAATGATGTAAGTGGCTCCTGCCAAACATCTCTCCGTTCGGTAATGGGAACCATTACAAAGAACAATTGTGGCATTGTTCTAACGATGTTACGGCACATCGTAATTAACCTGTAAATCAGTTAATATTCAATCAAAAGTTTTAAAAACTTGATATATGTGAATGCTAACATGAACTATACCAATGTATCCTTTCAAAAACTATACTAACCTGGTTGGTTTAGTAGTTAATGTAGAAAACTGCCGGAGCTACTCAACAAACGTCCTCCCATTGTGAGTAGATTATGCTAATTGCTTGACCCAGATGTGCTTCCTTCTCCCAGGACTACGAGTAGCCAGAGGGTAGTACCGAGGTAAAATATATATGTATATATATATTAATATATATACATATGTATATATATATGTACATGTATATATATGTATATATTGAGCTTGGATGCGGTGACACTGCACATATATACACATACCTAAATACATACATAAATACATTCATACATACATACATACATGTGTATGTACATACACATATCCACATACATACATATGTATGTACATACACACATCTACATACACATCCATATGTACATACGCATACATGCACAGACATATATACACATACACATGCCCGTATACATACAAATCCTCCAGCAGTTCTCGGCTTAAAATGCTCAAATATCCTTCTTTAAAAATAAAATAAATCTCCATTCTTTTGGGTAACATATAATGAATATCATGGCAGCAATGCAGCTGGCCATATCCTTAAATTTGCATAGTCCGATGAACAAATCAAATTTTCAAAACTAAAACAATTATCTAGATTTGATTCTACATATGTACCTTAGATGCTGGTGCACTTATTAAACATTTGTCGTCACATATAAGGGGATACTGAGTCAATTAATAGAACCTGTTACTGCAGAAGCCTATAGTGTCAGAGTTTTTGGCAAGCTTTCCAACATTAATTTAGCACGTTTGCACTTCAAATATATCAAAAGTTAGCCATTTAAAATAAAAGTTACCGCAAACTAAAGCAATGTAGATTATAATGATTAACCTAATATATTTATCTCAGAAAACTTACAAAAACTCAAAACCATCGGACTATTCAACTTTAAACAGAAATTAAATCAGAAATGGACACATAATTTAATGCCTACTTTTCCAGAGCTGGTAACTGGGGTAAAAAAAAAAAAAAAAACCCCAAAACAAGCAAACACTGCTCCATTTCAAAAGCACTTACTTATAAAATATGTGTGCATCTGCTTTAAAAGACAACCCGTAACTGGACCCGTTTAAAAGGACATATGCCAACGCGCATCCCTCGCGTGTCTGTCGGCCGCTTCTTATTTGCCGAGAACAGTTTCCACTTCAAAGACCAGACGGGGTGGCCGAATGAGTAGAGCGTCCGTCTCCTGTTTTGGGATATCGGACGGTCCGAACCCATGAGTTTGTGGGTTCTAATCGTGGTTGAGTCAAACCAATGACTTAAAAATTGATACTTGCCGCTTCCTAGCCTGGCGCTCGGCATTATTAGGATAGGGCAAGGACTGGTTGGCTCAGTGTCAGGATAACGTGACTAGGTGGGATATCAGGTCATGGTGCTGGCAGCCTGGTTTCCCGGTGGAGCAGCACTATAAAGTCGCCATAAGTATGCACTGTCACAAGTCGGTACCCGTCCTGATATGACCTTAGATGTTGCTAGGACGTAAAACAACGTCAAACAAACGAACAACAATCCCATTCAAAGTCGCGGACTGGTAGTGAGGCGGAGAAAAATAAATTACAAAAATAATTACCAAAAGAAAAAAGAAAGAAAAAGGTCGTATCATGTTCAGCGGGTTTGTTATTTATTGACAAGTAAACCTGATGGTTTTACCTGCGTGTCTAACAAACTCTAAATTAAAACAAAATAAAACAACTAGATGCTTCTTTCCGGAAACATAGAACAAATTAGAAGACAACATATAAATGCGTTGGCATTTATTCCTCTGGCTAGGATAACAATACTGCCAACGGTTCAATGGTTTCAAAGGCAAACCATACAGGAGCGAGTGAGGTCGATCCGAAGTACCGAGGCCTTTTAACAGCACAGGGCAGCACCTTGGCAGCACATTAGGACATAGGTGAAGGGTGGACAGGGCCGCAGCACACAGAGCTGTCGGTTCCCATAGCACAATAACTGTCACACCACAGATACACACAAATAAGTGGGGCAGCACTATAAAGTCACCATGAGTGTGCACTGTCACAAGTCGGTACCCGTCCTGATATGACCTTAGATGTTGCTAGGACGTAAAACAATAACACCAACAGACAATAATAATAATAGATCCATATGTACACCTGTGGTATGTAGGTATTGCAGGTATTGCAATACCTCAGGGAGTTTGATGCCCTTGCCCTGCAGAGTTGTAAACCACTGCCTTGTGGTACAGGTCCTTGACAGAACCTAAGGCTAAGGGAGCAAACCCTAAACAGAAAACCATGTCACTGTGGCAGCATTTAGCGCGATATTTGTATGGAACTCCCAACATCTCCCGACCAGCCACTGCAGGGACAAATAGTTTTGCGCCTGTCTTGACATGTTCTTGCCGGTGTGAAACCTCTATTTGCTCCCCGAGAGAGTGCCGCTGGTAACTTGCAAAAGCCAGCAGACTTCAGCACTTTTGCAGGCAGCTTTCATGAAATGTACAACCGCACAGAGCGGCAGTCAAGTAATGAAAGCAGTCTTTGTCACATCGCAACCGACAGCATGATGATGATGTACACCTATATATACTGGTATAATCCATTAACAATTATACTTCTTATAATGGCGGGGGCGGGAATTGTTATTATATAGGATGTATAATGAATTATGCAGATATAAAAACAGGCGGAGTTTCATTATTATTTATTATTTCGTATACTTTGTTAGTTATATTATTGTCCAATCGGTGACCTGCCCGGGATTTGCCCCGGCTAGCCGGGTCCGAGCGCCACCACCGGGCGATATCTGCCCCGGGCAGTCACTCTGCCTCCAGATTTCAAACACTCGTCTCTTCCTTCCTCTATTACATATAGCCTAACTTTATATTATTGTCACTGTACACACTATCAGGTGGTGCCTCCTGCCCCACCATCTCGTGACCAGTGGCGCCACCACCGGCCAAATCCTCTCCATGGGCGTGAGACAGTGTCACTCGTGCCTGAGGATATACACGTTCAATTCTTATTTATCTGATCTTAAGCGGCTGTCACACATCACCGGATTGAGCAACGGACAGAATTGTCTAGTCCGGTGGTGTTCGGGCATGATAAGTATCAAAATGTTGCGATATCGGGTCAAATGCCGCTGGATGAATGAACATGAAATGGACATGAAACGGACTCAAAACAGACAAGAACCGTAGACGTCAATCCGGTGGCATCCGTTCCAAGTTTTGTGCATGTTCAAAACTTGTAGCGGATCGGGCCGGATATCAAACGATATGCAACGGAAATGCAATGGACACAAACCGGACTTTGCCGGTTATCAACGCACTTTGTTCGGTTTCTTTCCGTTTCCCCAATCTGGTGATGTCTGACAGCCGCTTTAAGCCGATGTATGCGTTTACACAACTACCCCGAATAGCTAGTCTATTTGAGAGAAGCAAAGAAGGATTGTTGATTCGTATTGCTCTACACACATGCACACCATCAACACATGCACTACACTCATGAATGCAGGCAATGTATATGTACATACATGAGTATATACACACATAAATACACATATGCACATGGGCATACATACATGCATAGGTACATTATACACTATGCATATGTACATACAGATACATACATAGTAGTTGGTTGGTTGTTGGAATTTTACGTCCTGGCAACATCTAAGGTCATATCAGGACAGGTACCGACTTGTGATAGTGTGCACTTATGGTGACTTTATAGTGCTGTCCCACTGGGAAATCAGGCCACCAGGACCAGGACCCGATATCTCACTCAGTCAAAGTATCCTGACACTGCGCTAACCAGTTCTTGCCCTATTCTATTAATGCCGAGCGCCAAGCTAGGAAGCAACAAGTATAAATTTTATAAGTCACTGGTTTGACTCGACCGGGAATTGAACTCCCGATCTCCCGCACGGGAGGCATGCGCTCTACCGATTTGGCCACCGCGTCCAGTCATGCATTGTATATATATACATACATATCTGCATACAAATAGTCAATGCCCGTGTTGTACACACACACACGCGCACATATCAATTCAAATAGTGAAAGCCTTAGTTGTTGCACGAATCGGCAAACTTGTCACGCACGTGGTTCCTGCACGTGTGCGCGGGCGCGCATGCACGTAGGGAGGGGGTATTGCGGGTAGTAGCTGGCGAGAGAGGGTGTAGGGTGCGGGGAGGGAATTGCGGGAGAGGGGAGAGGAACTAAAACGGGGTTCGTTCAGAATGAAACACCAAGATCCCCCCCCCCCCCCCGGTATTACGAGACGCCGAATAAAAGCAGGTGGGATGGGGGGAGATGGGATGGGGGAGGTGGGGGGAGGGGGAGGGGAGCGGGAGGGGGAGGGAGGGGCGGGGGGGGAAAGGAGGGAAATGGGAGGAGGAAGGGGGGGGGGGAGAGGGGGGGGGAGGGGAGGGGAGGGAGGGGAGGGGGGGGGAGAGGGAGGGGAGGGAGAGGGGGGGGGTGGAGAGAGGGAGGGGAGGGGTGGGAGGGAGAGGGGGGAGGGGGGGGAGAGGGGAGGGGAGGAAGAGGGGGGGGGAGGGGATGGTGAGAGGGATGGAGAGGGGGAGAGGAGAGGTGGAGAGGGAGAGGGGGGAGAGGAGGAGGGGGAGGGAAGGCAGAGGGGGTGGGATGAGGAGGGGAGGGGAGGGGAGGGGGAACGGGGGTGGAGAGAGGAGGGGCAGGATAGGGGAGGGGGGAGGAGGGGAGGGGAGGGGAAGAAAGGGGAGGGGAGGAGAGGGGGAGGAAGTGGAGAAGTGGGGGAAGAGGAGGAAGAGGAGGAGAAAAGGGAGAACAGATGGACAGAGATGGGGTAGGATGGGTGGAGAAGTGGGAGGGGGGAGGGTGGAGAGGTGGGGAGGAGAGGAGGGGAGGGGAGGGGAGGTGGGGAGGGGAGGTAAAGGGACTAGGTAGGGGAGGGACCGGAGGGGAAGGTGAAATAAAAGAGCGACCACTTGTACTAACGACCTTTTTTCTTTATTATTTTGATTTGCATTCGACCTGCTGACTGGGTTATCACATTTCAGCGTTTGATCACTGTCGGTACGGGCAAAGCTGTTCCCAGGGTGGCCGGGCACGAAGAGCGCAACACAAAACAGCTTCACATGTTACTCAAATAGAGCGACGATTTAACGCGGTGTCTGCAATAAAGCCATACCGATAGCGTCTAACATGTGTATGTTCTTATGTATTTATGTATGTGTGTGTATATGTATATATTTATGGTTTTATGTATATATATATATGCATATATATGCATATATATGCATATATACATGCATATATATATATATGCATATATATGCATATATCTGTTATATGTATATGTATATATGCATGTTTGCATGTATTTATGTTGCTGTGTATGAATGCATATTTGTACGTATGTTTACATAATATATTTATGTGTCTGTGTGCATGCATATATGTGTTCATCTATATGAGTGTATGCATGCATGTGTGCATATATGAATGCATATTTGTATGTATATCTGTATGCATGATGTATGTAATGTATGTATACGTGTGTGTACCTATCATACATATGTATATATGTATATATATGCATGGATTGTATTATGGATGTATGTATGCAGGAAAATAGGCATGTATGTGTGTATGTATTTATGTATGTATGCATGCATGTATATGTGTGTGTATGTATGTATGTACGTACGTATGTATGTATGTATGTATGTATGTATGTATGTATGTATGTATGTATGTATGTATGTATGCAGGCATGCATACATACATGCATACACACATCCCTCCATATACAGATATATGCACATACATATCTATACTAACTTGAAATCAATGTTTTTAAGGACATCCATAACCAGGGATGAAAGTAGTCTCCGGGAAAAAAAGCGGAAATGCAGATACTCTCCCATAGGTTTAGCATTGTCAGGGAATCGCGGAAAAATACCGGAAGACAGATTTCAACTAGCCTTGTTGTGATTGCATTATCGCCCATTCCAAACACTTTCTTGTTTAGATTCGATGTTCTAGCCATATCTAAGGTCATATAAGAAAAGTAATCGAACCACCCAACTGGAGTCATATACATCCCATTTTTTAAAATTTTGTTTAACATTAATCGGTGAATATAAACAATCCCGGAAATCCGCGAAACCGCGGAAATCTTTCTGATAACTGAGAAGCTGTGTTCACAAATAACCCTACATAAAAACCACCATCAGACATAACACAAACAATGACAAAAACCCACAATATTAATCAAGTTACTTTTGACGGAAAGAATTAGCAGATTTTGAAGGGAAGGAAAAGTAAACAGTAAAAAGCTCTCACACCAAAATGTAAGGTGACGGGCAAGATAACAAAAGGCAGGACCGCGTCCCTTCATTTATGAGGGCATGCTTGCGTAGTGTGCCCCGTGGCCACCAGGGGGACAGACGCTGAACACGTGGAACTGTACCCTAGGGGTATAACTAACATTTACAGATCGGCAGCACCCACCCCCCAGGATACATGTAACAAAATAAATGAACCAAGCTTTCCGTTCTCGTTAAATACCCCCACACAAACGGCAAGAGAGAGAGAAAGAAAGTGAGAGAGTGAGAGAGAGTGAGTGAGAGTGAAAGAGAGGGATGAGAGAGACGGAGAGAGAAGCACACGGGGAGCTCGAGAGGAGTGAGGGAGGGGAAAGGGAGGTGAGAGAGAGGGGAGAGGGAATGGGAGAAGGAGGAGAGGGGGGAGTGATGGAGGAGGAAGGGAGGGGAGAGGGAGGAGAGGAAAGGGTAAGAAAAGTGGAAGAGAGAGAGAGGTGGGAGAGGGAGAAAGAGAAGGTGGATACATGAGCGAACAAGTGACGGGGATAGCGAGGGAGTGAATAGAAGGGAGAAAGAGGAGATGGAGAGGAGAGAGGGGAGGGGGAGAGGGGAGACAGTGAGACCGACACCTAGAGAACGAGAGGGATATGGGGAGAGAGAGTGAGAGAGAGTGAGAGAGAGGGTGAGAGGGGGTGAGAGGGAGAGGGGGAGAGAGGGAGAGAGCGAGAGGGAGGCAGAGAGAGGGAGAGGGAGAGAGAGGGGGAGAGAGGGAGAGAGATAGGGAGAGAGAGGCAGAGAGAGGGAGAGGGAGAGAGAGGGAGAGAGAGGGCGAGAGGGAGAGAGAGGGAGATAGGGGGAGAGAGAGGCAGCGAGAGAGACAGGGAGAGGGAGAGAGAGGGTGAGAGGGAGAGAGAGGGAGAGGGGGAGAGAGGGAGAGAGAGGGAGAGATATGGAGAGAGAGAGAGGGAAAGAGGGAGAGAGGGAGAGATAGGGAGAGATAGGGAGAGAGGGAGAGAGAGGGAGAGAGAGAGGTAGATGCAGAGGCAGCTGCAGATGCAAAGAAAGATATATGTAATTCGTGATATCTCAATCCCGTTCCAATACACGCTACATGGGGATCTTTACCGCTGATACCGTGACGATTCGGGAAACGAACGCGCGCTTTGCCGGGTCTGCTCCCGTACAATATGACAACGCCGGTCTGTGACTTGTTAGTAGAACACCCCCCTTTCTCCACCGCGGTACACGGCGCGATCGTCGCTACACCCTGCCCTCACCTTTAATTCCAAACCATTAAAACCAGCCCCCCGGGCAAGCGCCAGTATTCTCTCCCAGGGTCGTCCGTGTTGTCGGCGCCAGTGATGTAATACAGCAGGGGTGGAGGCCTGACGACCGCGCTCAGACATCAGCGCGCGACTAACTTAACGACGCGTTGTTGACTTTACACTATCAGACACTATCAGCACGCGACTAACTTAACGACGCGTTGTTGACTTTACAGTATTAGACATTATCAGTGTGCGACTAACTTAACGATGCATTGTTGACTTGACAGTATCAGACACTATCAGCGCACGACTAACTTAATGACTCATTGTTGACTTTATAGTATCAGACACTATCAGCACACAACTAACTTAATATTGTTGACTTTACAGTATCAGACACTATCAGCACACAACTAACTTAATGACTCATTGTTGACTTTACAGTATCAGACACTATCAGCACACAACTAACTTAATGACTCATTGTTGACTTTACAGTATCAGACACTGTCAGCGCACAACTAACTTAACGACGTGTTGTTGACTTTACAGTATCAGACACTGTCAGCGCACAACTAACTTAATGACTCATTGTTGACTTTACAGCATCAGACACTATCAGCACACTACTAACTTTATGACTCATTCTTGACTTTACAGAATCAGACACTATCAGCGCACAAGTAATTTAATGACTCATTGTTGACTTTACAGTATCAGACACTATCAGTGCACAACTAACTTAACGACTCACTGTTGACTTTACAGTATCAGACACTATCAGTGCGCGACTAACTTAATGACACATTGTTGACTTTACTGTATCAGACACTATTGTCATGGGGGTGATGAAAATGGGAAATATTGCGCCTAGAGCGGGACTCGAACCCACATCTCTTTGCACTCCGGGCCAGTGTGCTAACCATTACACCACCTAGGCTCCCTGATATCAACACACTCCCCATGCCTACCTGTCTATGTGGTTACTTGCCTGAGAGGTCAGTGCAGACCACTACACTCATCCCCCTGGAATTGTAAGTCTTGTAATGCTTACATTACATACATACAGGCAATGCACTAACACATACATACACAGGGTAGGTTCAACAACCATACAGCGCAAAGCTTGTACAGGATCCTGATCACGGCAACCAGTGTCATGGGGGTGATGAAAATGGGAAATACTGTGCCTAGAGCGGGACTCAAACCCACATCTCTTTGCATTCCGGGCCAGTGTGCTAACCATTACACCACCTAGGCTCCCTGATATCAACACACTCCCCACGCCTACCTGTCTATGTGGTTACTTGCCTGAGAGGTCAGTGCAGACCACTACACTATCAACACACAACTACCTTAACGACTCAGTGTTGACTTTACAGTATCAGACACTATCAGCACACAACTAACTTAATGACTCTTTGTTGACTTTACAGTATCCGACACTATCAGCGTACAACTAACTTAACAACTCACTGCTGACTTTCCAGTATCAGACAGTATCAGACATTATCAGTGCACAACTAACTTAACGACACATTGTTGACTTTACAGTATCAGACACTATCAACACACAATTACCTTAACGACTCATTGTTGACTTTCCAGTATCAGACACCATCAGCACACAACTAACTTAACGACTGATTGTTAACTTTACAGTATCAGACACTATCAGCGCACAACTACCTTAATGACTCATTGTTGACTTTACAGTATCAGACACTATCAGCGCACAACTACCTTAATGACTCATTGTTGACTTTACAGTATCAGACACTATCAGTGCACAACTACCTTAACGACTCATTGTTGACTTTATAGTATCAGACAGTATAGGGAGAGGGCGGGGGAGAAGTGTGAGAGGTCGCGCAGGAGGGAGACAGAGGTGAGATGGAGCGCAAGAGAGGGAGGGTGAGAGGGAGGGTGAGGAGGAGGGAGGTCGTGAGACAGCCGGAGAGGGTGACAGTGGTGAGAGGCAGAGTGCAGGAACGCTAAACAGGCACAACCTACATGGAGAACCAGTACTTGATCGGAAATGCTCCAGATCAACCACCCCCAAACACCACTTTTTCTACACTACATACTCAAACTCAAGGCATTGTCAATGGTCGAGCAATCTTCATATAGAAAATACAGAAAAAGTGAAATATCTCTAAAACCACACCACCTATTAGCACATCGCTTGGTACGCATATAGAAAACATCTTTACCAAAAACATCATATTAAATTTCTAAGGTTAGGGTTCTTGATTTATATTATTTTTGAATAAAACTAATGTTCTGCACTGCGCGTACCGTTAAACTCAAGGCATTTTCAATGGTGGTGAGCAATCTTCATACAGAAAATCCAGGAAAAGTGAAATATCTCTAAAACCACACCACCTAGAAACAAATTGCTTGGTACACATATAGAAAACATCGTTACCAAAAACATTATATTAAATTTATAAGGTTAATGACTCACGACCATTGACAATGCCTTGAGTTTGAAGGTACGCGCACGGCTGAAACTGGCGCATGGCTGAAACCGCCACACCTGGTAAACAAATGGTGGCAACCGTAGATTACTTATCGCAGCACGCCGGACCCGGTAGACACATAACCAACACGCGGTTTGTAAGTCAGTAGCATATATTTACACTAAATTACAACATTACAAACACATGTTCAAAAACAAACAGACGAAAAGCTCAAAGGCTACTGGATTTTGCAGCAAATATACTTGGATTCAAACTACATCAGAGCGATGCACCACAGCAGCCACAACCAGTCAGACACGAGGCGGGATCCCAACCGGAGCAGCACTGAGTACTGAGCACTGAGTACTGAGCACTGAGCACTGAGTACTGAGCACTCAGTTCTGAGCACTGAGTACTGAGCACTCAGTTCTGAGCACTGAGTACTGAGTACTGAGCACTGAGTACTGAGTGCTGATTACTGAGTACTGACTGAGCAATGAGTAATGAACACTGAGTACTGAGCACTGAGTATTGAGCACTGAGAACGCAGTACTGAATACTGAGCACTTAGTACTGAGCACTCAGTACTGAGTACAGAGTACTCGGTATGAAACAGAGAGGAAAGCATTTTTTGGATGAAAGAGAATGGGGAATGTCCGACCCTTTCAACAGGCTGTGACCGACTCGGACGGGCTTGTGCTCGTTTGTGTGAGGCTGAGGGGAGGGTGGAGACGGGGAGAGGGGGGGGGGCAGGAGGAGAGGTGGAGGGGAGAGGGTGGTGGTGAAGGGGAGGGGGATCGGGAGGGGGAGAGGGGAGGGGGGGGTGAAAGTGTTTGTATGAGGTTGAAGGGAGGGGATACGGGGGGAGGGGAGAGGAGGGGAGGTAGAGGAGGGGAGGGAGGGGAGGGGAGGGGAGGGGAGGGGAGGGGAGGGGAGGGGAGGGGAGGGGAGGGGAGGGGGAGGTCGGTGGGAGGGGAGAGGGGGGGAGAGCGGGAGGGGAGGGGGAGGAGGGGGAGAGGGAGGGGAGAGGGAGGGGAGGGGAGAGGGGGAGGGGAGAGGAGAGGGAGGGGAGAGGGAGGGGGGGAGAGGGGGGTGGGAGGGGGTGAAAGTATCTGAGTCCATTGATCCCAGGCGCTGAGCACTCACACGCGTTCATTTCATTAATCACTCGCTTACTATGCCTCCGAAAATACGCAACACATTTGGCACGATAGATGTATCATGAAAATAGGTATACAGCACACGCTCGGCACTTTAGCGCTGTTCATATAATGAGGGAACTCCTTATCTTATCTTATGATCATTTGCTGATGAACACACTCAAATGCCACAGATTAAATATATCGTCTAGTAAGCAAATAGAGAAAGCTGTCTTGTCTGGAATGCCTGGCATACACACAACAGCATACCGACAGCCACCGGAAACAGGCTATATCGCTTAGTCGGCTGATGTATGGTGTATATGGTTCTTCTTTGTGTGTGTGTGTGTGTTTGTGTGTGTGTGTGTGTGTGTCGATTTCAGCTAGTTGACCAGTTAGGTTGGTTGATTGTTGGAGTTTTACGTCCTGGCAACATCTATGGTCATTTGAAGACGGGTACCGACTTATGATAGTGCACACTCATGGTGACTTTATAGTGCTGCCCCACTGGGAGACCAGACTGCCAGCACCATGACCTGATATCCCACTCAGTCACATTATCCAGACACTGAGCCAACCAATCCTTGTCCTTTACTAATAATGCTTTGGTAATGGGGCTTAAACTACTTTCATGACGTCACTGATGTTAAAGCCTGTCTATTCTAGTTCTCGCCCAATGCCTGGGGTATTTGACCTGGTTCTAACCCCAATTGTGAGTCATTCCTGGTAGATGCCCGTCTCTATGTTCCCATCCTGGCACCAGCCAAACATGAGTCAGTTCTTGTAGATACCTGTCTATACACACAGCCTGGGACCAGTCTAATACGAGTCACTCCTGGTAGATACCTGCCCCTATGTACACAGCCCAGAAACTAGCCAAACATAAGTCAGCTCTGATAGATAAATAAATAACTCTCTGTGCACACAACCTGGGACTAGTCTAATATGAGTCACTCCTGGTAGATACCTGTATATACATACAACCTGGGACCAGTCTAATATGAGTCACTCCCGGTAGATACCTGTCTACACATACAACCTGGGACCAGTCTAATGTGAGTCACTCCTGGTAGATACCTGTCTATGTACAGAGCTCAGCACCAGTCTAACACAAGTGAGTTCTGGTTGATACCTGTCTATACATACAACTTGGGACCAGTCTAATATGAGTCATTCCTGCCAGATACCTGTCTATGCATACAGCCTGGGTCCAGTCTAATATGAGTCACTCCTGGTAGTAGATACCCATCTCTATGTACACATCCCGGTACCAGTCTAACACAAGTGAGTTCTGGTAGATACCTGTCTATGCATACAGCCTGGGACCAGTCTAATATGAGTCACTCCTGGTAGTAGATACCCGTCTCTATGTACACATTTCGGTACCAGTCTAACACAAGTCAGTCCTGGTGTACGGCCAGCATGATGACATTACTACCCTCCCCCACCACCCACCACCACCCCAAACCTCCCGGCTCCACCCCCCTCGCATCCCCCCGCCGGGCTCCCCCTTCCCCCGGCTCCCCTGCCCTACGCACGGCAACCGGCGCGGCGGCACACATGGGGCATGGGATTAGTAGCGACGGACGGGCAGGCGAAAAAATAAATAAAGTCGCCCCTTTGTCGGACGATGAAACGGAATGCGGAAGCAGGCCTTTGATGGCGCGCCGTTTGACTGTCTTGTGAATGTACCCAGTGGCGTGTGCTACTAACACTTCCACGGCAGGAATTTTTTTTTTTTTTTAATTTAAAGGCGGGGGGGGGGGCAAAATCTTGTAGGTTTTTTTTTAAGATAGAAAAGAAAGAGACAAATAACAAGAAAAGATAGTTTCGTGACCAAATGATGTTAAAAGCAAAATGTCCTCAGTCAATATTCGCGAGCATATACATATATGTATAGACATACATATATACATACATACATACATACATACATACATACATACATACATACATACATACATACATACATACATACATACATACACATACCTACAGACATAACAACACAGTCATAATGCATATATTATATACAAAAGATAATTCAGCGGTGGGAAAGGCACCACTCGAATCACGCTGATTACCAAAGAAATACACAGAGGGCGCCACCACATACTCATGACTGCAGCATGAAAGCTAATTCTCAACCAACATATAAACCATATTTGCTATAAATAAACACATGCAGTCAATGGAAAATCTACAGTGATCTTTCCACTATTATAGTATTAATATTCGCATAATGCATGTATGTTTATACATATGTATGCATGTATATATGCAGGCATGTATACATATATGAATGCATGTTGGTGGTTGTTGGTGGAGTTTTGTCTTGGCAACATCTAAGGTCATATCAGGATGGGTACCGACTTTTGACAGTGCACACTCATGGCAACTTTATAGTGCTGCCCCACTGGGAGACCTGGCTGCCAACAACATAACCTGATATCTGACTCAGTCACATTATCATGACACTGAGCAAACCAGTCCTTGCGCTATCCTAATAATGTCGAGCGCCTGGCTAGGAAGGGACAAGTATCAATTTTTAAGTCATTGGTTTGACTTGACCAGGGTTCGAACCCGTGAGTTCGAATGCCATGATCTACCAAAACGGAAAACGGACGCTCAACTCATTCGGCCATCCCGCCTGGTATGTATGTATGTATGTATGTATGTATGTATGTATGTATGTATGTATGTATGTATGTATGTATGTATGTATGTATGTATGTATGTAAGTATGTATGTATGTATGTATGTATGTATGTAAGTATGTATGTATGTATGTGCGACTGACCCGTTTATCGACACCCCATGGAGGGGAGGTGGGCGCAGGTGGCGACACCGGTCAAGTGCGGAGTATTATGGAGAATAACAATGGAAATCAAATAATATAAAATATAATATATAATGGAAACAATTCCCTTCGTATTTTTATACTTGCATAATACGTTATACATGACATATATGTATGTATGTATGTATGTATGTATGTATGTATGTATGTATGTATGTATGTATGTATGTATGTATGCATGCATGCATGCATGCATGCATGCATGCATATATATATATATGTATGTATGTATGTATGTATGTATGTATGTATGTATGTATGTATGCAGGCATGTGTGCATATATGTAGGTATGTGTGGTAATCTGCACTGATCTCTCAAGCAAGGAACCGCATAGACAGGTGGGTATGGGTAGGGTGGTGACATCAGGGAGTCTAGGTGATGTAATGGTTCGCACACTGGTCCGGAATGCAAGATAAGTGGGTTCGATTCCTGCTCTAGGCGCAATATTTCCCATTTTCATGACCCCCCCCCGCGACATATGCATGCATGTGTATATGTATGTATGCATGTATGCATGTATACATGCATGCATATGCATGCCGCTATGACTGTACATGAGCATGTCGTCTGTGGCATGGCGGGACACGGAGACACCACCTCGCCGTATATTTGTTGAGTCATGGTGCCAGTAACCCTTAGTAACACACGACAAGAGCCGCGCTCCAAGCCGAGCTTCTGCCGCTTAATTGGCGTCCCTTTAGAGGGTCCGCGCCTGCGCCTGGAGAGCGGGACGACTGGCGCGTGCGCGCGCATACCCACTCTTTGCATTAACGCCGTACATACTATTTTAGCCGATCGACTAATTGTGAAACTTGCAAAATGAAGCTATTTTTCAAGGAGGGGCTCACTCTAATTTTTCCTCTTGTACATTTTCATGTCCATATACAGTCAGCTCCTGTTAGTGGTAGTCCAACTCTGTTAGATCTAGAAACCTCACTGTCTGACCAAAATATCCATGCTACAAATTTCTCCTTATTATCTTATCCCTATCATCTCAACAAGAGCTTATCTGACAATGTAGCTAATACTAATAGTTTGTTTGTTGTTGTTTTACGTCTTACTGTATCGTAACATAGCATTTTATCCTCTTCCTCTATATTCCCAAATTAGTGCAAGGTTTTAAAGCTGCATAGTCCGATCAAGCATCAAATTGTCAAAACCGAAACAATTATCTAGAATTGATTCTACATATCTAACTTAAGATACTGATGCACTTATTAAACATTTGTTGCCACATAGAAGGCAACACTGAGGCAATTTAATAGAATTAGAACCTGTTACCACTAAAGCCTATGCTATCAGAGTTGTACGTGCTTGCAAAAACTAATTTGACATGTTTCCACTTCAGATATCTCAAAACTTAATCATTTGAAATAAAAGTTACTTAAAACCAAAAAAAAGCAAGGCAGATTATAAAAAGTAATTTAATATATTTATCTCAGAAACTAAAAACCTTCGGACTACGCAACTTTAAGCGGCTTTTTCACCTCCAGCTGGGTGTCTCTCCCTCTGTTTGTGCGAATTAAGTGGAAAGCAAAAATACTTGCAAGTCCACACTCATATGGATACTGCAACACAAGCTGGCCAAACCTACAGTACAACCCCGATAAACCAAGCTCGGTTAAACCAAACGATTGGTTAATCCAAACTTTTTTTGGCGGCCTGGCAAAATACTACCATTTATCATATAAAAAAGTTGGTTAAACCAAAGTCGGTTAATCCAAACTATCGGTAAATCCAAACAAAATTGTTGGTCCTAGGCCACTTCCAGTAGGTTAAACCAAACATTCATGTGGTTATATGATCATCTGAAACCCCACTACCTCTTTCATGTGGTTATATGGTCATCTGACACCCCACCTACTCTTATACCATGCTTGTTTGGATAAGTGTTAGCTCACCAAACCTTCATGGGGGTGCTTATGCAATTAGCCACTCATGCAATCAGCTGCAATGGTCCTTTTACATCTGCATACCAAGGCACTGTGTGAGTTGATTATGTATTACATGTGCAATAGTAATTCATAATGCACCCACGTTTTTAACAAAGCCAAGTCAAAGTCGAAGCCAAAGCTTGGTTAAACCAATGATTGGTTAATCCAAACATTCTTGGGTCCCTTCGAATTTGGTTTAACGGGGTTCTACTGTACCACCAAGATCTGCACTCGCGGCGGCTCCACCTGGACTCGCGTCCGAGGCTTCCGTGCTCACCTCCTAGTCCTACTCGTTGTGGCCTGGACCGGCAAATGGGGGAAAAAACGCATTGCCGCAACGATCGGGTATGGGCCCTCCACTCGAGCGCCATCCATTTTCAGGGCAAGTCCGTCTCCCGCTTTGGACGATCGGGGGATTCAAACCCACGGCGGTCAGCATTATTAGGATAGGGCAAGGGGACTGGTTGGCTCAGTGTCAGGATAATGTGACCGAGTGGGATATTTTTTTTACTAAATGTATTTTATTCAGCGAATAATGTCTTTTGTCAGCGCCAGAGCACTGGTCTTCCGGCCGTTAATTACAATTTGTTGGTACATAAATGACAATATCAGTTGCAATAATAACCACATGAAAAACCTGTTCGATAATAGAAGCATAATATAAATTGACTATTTGTCGTAATAGTAACTGTATGCAATTCCAGTTCAACATATGTATTATGCACTTGGTAAGCATGCATCAATAAATGTACAAGATGACTCTAGAATTGTGTTTAAACACTTCTTTCTTCCTTTGTTTTCTCTCTTCTCTTTTCAAAAAGATATAACATATCTACAATACATATATATATATACTATATTGCAAATATGCAAATCAGTGGATCCAATCACCAATACCAAATGCGGAAACCCGGCCATTTAAATTTTTTTTTTTTTTTAATCCCATCACGAGTGTTCCGTTCTGTGTGGCCTAATGATGGGATCGCGGTCTGAGATTGCAGTGGGGACTTACATCAGACAGGTTTTATGTCAATTTAAAGGAAAATTTTAGGTAATAGGTTTTGAAAGAAGGTGTAGTAGGGGTGGGGTAAGGGCGGGAAGGGGATCAGCGTGCAGGGCTGTGTAGTGCATTTGAGAACATTTATATATATATGTATGTACAAGGGTCAGGGCAAGGAAGGCCTTTAGAATACCTATAACCGTGTCAGGGTCTGACAGGCCGGTTGTATTTTCATAAAGTTTTTAAATTCAAGGAGACTTGTGGACTGTCTTGTCCTCACTGGAAGTTTATTCCACAATGTGCCACCTCTGTAAATCGGTGCTTTAGTCAGTTTGTTTGTTAGTGGCATGGGTGTTTTTAGAAGTGTAGCACCGCTCTGTCTGGTTACTCTGTTTGTACGGTCAACATATTGTTCATCATTGGATCTTTTATACATGAGACTGAGGAGATGTGGGTCCCTCCTTTGACTAAGGTAGCTGACTTGTGCTTTAGCATGCATTTCCTTTACAGACAGGGTTTTCCCTCTGTAGACAGTTCTAAGTGCCCTGTTTTGAATCCTCTGTAATTTGTTTTCTTGTTGTTTTGTCAGCAGTCCATATATTAAATCATTGTAGTCAATTATTGGAAGAATAGTGGCTTTATATAGTAACAGGGCTGTATTCTCGCTCATGTAGTACCTAATTTTTCTGAAAGTTGTCATTTTTATGGCTATCATTTGAGTAAGTCTTGAGAGTTGTCGATTACCATTTAGTGTAGAATCGAGGGTGGTCCCTAAATATTTGTATGATTCTACCTCATTCAATACTGCATCACCCAAATCTAAATTGATAGGTTGTGCTCTGGATTTTTTTACTTTGGTTGCAAAAATTATCTATTCAGATTTCTTTGCATTAATTGTCAGTTTATTTTCCTTACACCAGATGTTAACCTTAGCTAGTACATCCTCAACTACCTCTGCTGCAGATGCAATGTTTGGGCTATGGACTGTGAGGGCCGCATCATCAGCAAACAGTGTGAACATGGCCTCATTTGTTACCAAGGGCAAGTCATTAATGAATATGAGGAAGAGTAGTGGCCCAAGCGTGGAACCCTGGGGTACTCCAGTTGTAATTGATCTCTCCATTGACTTAGTGCCATTTATTTTTGTAACTTGTTGTCTATTTGATAGATAGTTGGCTATAAATGTACAAGATTTAGGACCAAGTCCTGCCCTTTCAATTTTCCACAGTATCAGGTCATGGTGGTGGCAGCCTGTTCTCCCAGTGGGACAGCACGATAAAGTCACCATGAGTGTGCACTGTTACAAGTCGGTACCCGTCCTGATATGAACTTAGATGTTGCCAGGACGTAAAACTCCAACAACCGGGGATTGAACAAATGCCCTCCCCACTCTGGAAATGGGCGTCCAACCCACTCAGCCATGCCGGCCGATACACAAGGTATACAGAAGTAACACTGAGCGCTCTTTACATCTAGAACATCGTGGAGGTTGCTGTCATCTAATACATTCTGGGCCAGACCCTCCCATCTTTCACACACACCAGCCCCATGTCCTTACCTGAGCTGCTCAAAGATCAAAGGCAATCCTTCAGAACTCTGCTGCGAGCATTCGTCTAACACTAACGACTGACATGCATATATACATATAAATAGAAAAAGCTATATGTATGCTGCACAATCCTTTATATGAACACACATAAAGAATATTTCCGAGCCTGGTTTCCTTCGTGGAGGCTTTATAGTGCCGTCTCACTATAAAGTCGCCACGAATGCGCACTGTCACAAGTCGGTACCCGTCCTGATATGACCTTAGATGCTGCCAGTACGCAAAACCCCCCTGAACAAACAAAAGGAGAGCCTGTCTGGCGTGTATTTCCCACACGGGGAAGCGGCGGCTGGTTATCACGTGACGAGCACCTGTTACTGCGGGACCTGGTGACTTAATGGCTTTCACACACGTTTACAGATATCACCCCGAGCCACTCGACTGGGCGCTGGCGGGCGTCAAGACGGCGCTGGAGGTAACAAGTGCACCGCGCCGCCTTAGATCTGCCATCACACGAATATCGCCCCGGAGTGCCGCCGGCGCCGCTCATTGTGATTCGGGTGATTTTACCCGGCCGATCTGGCAACATGGGGCCCGGCAACACAGGGTGCCGGCCCAGCAACACAGGGCCTGGCAACACGAGGCTGGCAACATGGGCCCCTGGCCCGGCAACACAGGGCCTGGCAATATGGCGCAAGGCAACATGGCACACTGGTCAGGCAACACGGAGCCCCAGTGTGGCAACATGGGGCCCGGTGAAACGGGGCCCGGCAACACAAGGTGCCAGCCAGGAAACACGGGGCACGGCAACATGAGGCCCAGCAACACCGGGTGATAGCCCGGCAACATGGGCTCAGCAACACGAGGTCCGGCAACACGGGGTGTCAGCCCAACAACATGAGGCCTGGCAACACGGGGTGCTAGCCAGGCAACATGGGGCCCAGCAACACGAGGCCCGGCAACACAGGGCACTAGCCCAGCAACATGGGGCCCGGCAACACAGGGTGTGGCAACATGAGGCTCGGCAACACGGGGTGCTAGCCCAACAACACAGGGCGCGGCAACACGAGGCCCGGTAACACGGGGTGCCAACCCGGCAACATGGGGCCCGGCAACACAAGGCCCAGGAACACAGGGTGCCAGCCTGGCAACACGGGGCCCGGCAACACTGGGCCCGGCAACACAGGGCCTGGCAACAGAAGGCACCACCCGGGCAACATGGGGCCTGGCAACACGGCGCACCGGCCCGCAACACTCGTTCATCCATTCATCACCAATTCCCACCAAGAAACCACCCGATTAGAAGCTCGGCGGCCAGGCCCTCAAAGACACCAAAGCAACAATGACTGAGGCCTTTTGACCGCCGCTGGTTCCCGGCGGTTCAGCGCCTGGGCGCGCCGAAGGGAGGCGGGGGGGGGGGCGGGAACCAGCGTAACGAGTGACTCAGCAGGTTTATTTTGCAAAGACGAATAAGCCACCGGTAAGATATGCAGCTGGTAAACTAAACTATAATCTAAACTAAGCAAGACGATAAACCTACAAAAATAAACCAGATCTATATGTGTCGATTTGATTGAACTGGCATCGTTATCTGCTTAGGACACCCAGAGTACTAGCATCGGTTATTGGTTCATTGTGTTTTTACACCCTACCAACAAGTAAGGCCATATTACTAGTGTGGGTACCAAATTATGACAATACGCACTGATAGAGACTTTATAGTGATACCCCGATTGGGATACTGTTCCGGAAAGCACCATGACCTAATACCCTACTCAGTAACAATATCGTGACACTGAGGCAACCAGTCCATGTCTTTTCCTAGTATTGCCAAGCACCACAGAAGATAACGAAAAGTATTCATTTTGTATGTTTTTGGTTTCACTCGATGAAGCATCGATTCCCCAACGTCGTATATTGGAAACTGGCGTCAAACCAACTGTGCCATCTATTCTGGTTTCTGGTTTGTGGGTGGTTGGTTGATTGTGTTGTTGTTTTTTGGCGGGGGGGGGGGTGGTGAGGGGGTTTGGTACATTAGTTGTTTAAGCAGGGGAAATTTCAATCGTGGATGATTGGTCTTCCTCATTCCACCATTCCTTCCCTATCCTAATAATGCCGAGGGCCTGGCTAGGAAGCGACAAGTATCAATTTTTAAGTCATTGGTTTGACTCGACCAGGATTCGAACCCACGATCTAGCAACACGGGAGACGGACGCTCTAACTCATTCGGCCATCCCCTCTGGTTGCTGAAGTTTTACGTCCTGACAACATCTAAGGTCATATCAGGACAGGTACTGACTTGTGACAGTGCGCACTCATGGCAACTTTATAGTGCTGCCCCAATGAGAAATCAGGCCTCTGGCACCATGACCCGAAACCTCACTCAGTCACATTATCCTGACACTAAGCTAACCAGTCCTTGCCCTATCCTATTGACGCCGAGCGCCAGGTTAGGAAGCGACAAGTAGCAATTTTACAAGGCGTTGGTTTGACTCGACCGGGAGCCAAATTCCCGATCTCCCGCATGCGATGACCGCGCTCTACCTATTCGGCCACTGCGCCCGATTTATAGCTTGCGTGACCCCCTCCCCCACCTCCCCCGACACACACTCCCTTGTGAAAGCACCCTGCTGGTTGACGCGGTGTAACGTCTTACTGGCGTCGGCGGGTGTTTGACATGCGGAGTTGCCAAGGTCTGATCTGCACTCCTGTTTGACTGGCTATATTCTACGCTGCTTTCATCCACTTTCAAGTGGAAAGGCTCTTTAATTCGTGATCGGCTATCTTATAATTTGTGCGTGACAAGGGTGGCGGAACGGCGGCGGTGGAGGTGGGGGGGGGGAGGTGGCCGCAAAATATGGAAACTGTGAATGGCGACATCTGAAGGCGTGGTGGTACAGTTAGTGTGGGCAGAGAAAAGCAGCAAGGAGTGCGGCGAGGGAGGGAGGGGAGGGGGAGGAGGAGGAGGAGGAGGAGGAGGAGGAGGAAGGAGGGTGGAGGAGGAGGAGGGAGGGAGAGGGGAGGAGGACGAGGACGGAGAGAGGGAGGAGGAGGAGGAGGAGGAGGAAGAGGATAAAGGTGACATGGGTAAATGGAGGAGGGGAGGAAGGGGGAAGGGGAGGAAGGGGGAATGGGGGAAGGCGAGGGGGGAGGGGAGGGAGGGGGGGATGGGGGGAAAGGGAAGGAGGGGAGGAAGGGGAGGAAGGAGAGGAAAGAGAGGAAGGGCAGGAGGGGACCAGGGGGGAGGAGAGGAGGAGAGGAAGGGGAGGGAGGGGATGAAGGAGAGGAAGGGGAGGAAGGGGACGAGGGGGGAGAGGAGAGGAGGAGGAGAGGAAGGGGAGGAAGGAGAGGAATTGAGGAGAGGAAGGAGAGGATAAAGGTGACACGGGTAAGGGGGTCAATGAAGGGTAAATATAAAGGTGCTACGGTTAAGGGGTTATGGGAAGGAAGGAGGGCGGGGGGTGCAGATAAGTTGGCGGAATAGGTGAGAGGGGGAGGAGTGGAGGCAGGGACAGAGCATGGCGAATAGACGATGGAACGGAGTGGAGAAGAGCGGGGAAACGGAAGTTTGAGCTGGTGGTGGGGTAGTGAGTAGTATACAAAATCTGCACTTTGGTGCAATGTACTAATACTAATGTTCTTGCGTCAGGGCTAGACGGATGGAACATTGAGACGCGGAACCACGATTCCCATAATAAATCTTTTCAACGCATTCCCACAATAAATCTTTTCAACGCATTCCCAGAAAAAAATATCAACGCATTCCCAAAATAAATCTTGTCAACACATTCCTATAATAAATCTTGTCAACGCATTCCCACAATAAAACTTTCAACGCATTCTCAAAATAAATCTTTTCAATGCATTCCCAGAAATAAATGTCAACGCATTCCCACAATAAATCTTGTCAACGCATTCCCACAATAAATCTTGTCAACACATTCCCAAAATAAATCTTGTCAACACATTCCCACAATAAATCTTGTCAACTCATTTCCACAATAAAACTTTTCAATGCATTCCCACAATAAATCTTTCCCGCGAAACATGCACGGTGAACTACAGAAGTCACGTCTTTCCACTGCTATCCGAGGGCGTCTTGGTGGTCTAAATAGTCTATTAGATTATGATTATGTGTGTTCTCCTGTATAGTTTAATTAGTGTTATCTATCAAATCGATTGACTCACCAGTATTCCTGTCCCTATGTGTGGAGCAGTTACCAATTCACTCACCTGAAACGGACAGAAAGGTAAAAATGGTCAGAAAAATCATCGAAAAATAACAAATATCCAGATCTAAATAAAGGTTCCAACTTCTACACCTGGGACTTTTAAATGAAAGATCCATCTGTTAATATATTTCATGAAGCTTCATAGTCCGATTAAAGCATAACATTTTCGAAACCAAAATACCGACCCTTGCTGGCCAGAAGGATCGGCAGGTGGCAGCACGCTAACTGGGGTAGTCCCCATGGTGGGCTGTTCCACCCATTGTTAGCAGCCAACAGTCACTGCGGGTTATGTGTGGCCCAGCCTGGCAGTGGTCTAAACACTTCTATTCTGACCTACCGTATATGTCGCAATCGACGCGACGCGCACTGCGCGAGTGCAGACACATGGATGCGCGTCTGTTCAAAGTTAAAGAATTTCATGGATTTGTTTTTGTCGTGCCTCTGAAATAAAGTAGGATTATCTTATTTTATGTGCATTCAGTCTGAATATGATCATACATTTTGATTTGTTTTTGTCATGCCTCTGAAATAAAGTGGGATTGTCTTATTTTATGTGCATTCAGTCTGAATTTGTGCGTGCTTTCAATCTTGAAATGTGGGCTGTGCTTCTATTGGGTAGCATGCTTCTATTGGGACATATACGGTAGGTGGAATAAAAAGGGGAAGGACCCTGAGATTGAAACATTTACGGTGTCGTGCGCTATTCCCGAAGCGGAGTAGAAACCAGTCCATCACGCACACATTTAAGTATGCGTATCTACACAGCAGGCTTCTACCGTGCAACAGCTTATATACATACACCACACATGAAACTCCCAACTCTGCAAACATCCTCTGCATTTTATTGACATTTGCACATCATAGCAGCGACAGTTCCCACAGTATCCACCTTTCGCAATCCAGCTACAAGACACAAGGAAGCATCAGTCACACAAAGCGCTGCACCCCACCCCACCCATCCATCACAAAACAAATCACACTTTCCTCTTCGTTTCACTCCTTCTTCTTTTCTCTTAGTACACAAGTCGATACCACACCCTCACTTCACAGTTGATGCATTCTGAGCTTTGACTTTACTCATACAAACAAGCAAATCAAATTGATGTGGGTTTCTTATTTATTGTATGGCAACACAAAAATTGAAACAAATAAATTTAAATAGAATTTAGATAGATTAAATACCGGGCGCCAAATTGCAGCCGTCACGGCCTCGGTTCGCACTCAGTCACATTAGTCTGGCACTGAAGCAACCAGTCCTCGCCTTATTCTTGTAATGCCGGGCAACAGACAAGTACCAATTTTGTAAGTATTTGGTTTGACTCGGCTGGGCATCGAACCCATCACCTCCCACATGTACGTATGTGCGTGGGTGTGTGTGTGTGTGTGTGAGTGAAGGGCAGTGGCAAAGGCACACTGGGGCTAGAGGTGTTTATGAAGTTAGCATCACATTTTCGCCAATTAAAACAACATAAAATCTCAAAATGTGCTATATAATCCATTATCCGAATATAAATAAAGAATAGTCCCTAATGTTTTTCGGTGCTCCTTCTGGACACCTCTCGCTTCCCAACACCCCTTACTCTCAGCAGCCCCCCCCCCCCTTGTAACGGGGCACTCTCTGCTTCCCCTTTCCTGGGAACGGATGCCAACGGTCTCCCAGCTCTCACTTCAAAATCTTTATATATATTATATATTATATATATATATATATATATATATAAATTAATATGTACATATCTTGATGAAAAAACATGCCGAGACATGCGAACTATTCGAACAACTCTTGAACTGAAATCTCAAAGTTCTGTGTTGGTTTTTCTGTATCTTTACACGATCGTGATTGATTAATTGATTGATTGATTGGTGGTTGCTTTACGCCGTGTCGGGAGCATAGGCCATATTCAGGGCGAGTTCCATGATGTTCACAGTTGTATTTTTTTGTTCCATTCATTGATTAAGTCGGGGGGGGGGGATTTCAATCTCGGACAATTGGTTTTCCTCATTCCACAGCTACTTATCCTATTATAGTAATTGCCAAGTGCCAGGCTCGGTAGCAACAAATATAATTTTTTAAAGCCATCGCTTTCAGTTTCACTCGGCCGAGGTTCAAATCCCACGACCTGCCACACAGGAAGCGGGCGCTCAACACATTCAGCCATCCCTCTTGGCAAACATATCTTTGTGGGGATAATTCTTTTCTTTCTCCCCCATTCTTTTAATGTGAAGCTGTCTGTGAAACGCAGCACTGGGGCTGTCTCAGGAAAGCCGACCCCCGACTGTATAATGACAAGAAAGCCTCGCATTCACACAGACATGCGCAGATCGAAGCTTTTTAGAAAAGCCGCGGCTGTATTTTCTGAGCGCTCAGTGCACTTTTTCCCCTTTAGAGTTCGGTGTGTATGCACCTCTCCTTTTTTTAATTCTTTTTTGTTTTTAATGTGGTTTTTTCTCCCCCCCCCCCCATCAGGGCCTTCATCTAGTGTCTCTGCTGTTTCTTTCAATCTGGGTTCTAGCTGGCACACACTAGTTGTTGGCATTTTAAGGAAAACTATGCTGTACCTTTCCACTGCCTCGTCCCACCACCCCCACCCCTTCTGCGACCACAAACCTGGTCCACTGGGAATACGAAACTCCATCAGGTTTATTTGCTTTAATTTTAGTTTGCTTTAAAACATTCATTTATTAAGCAAGGGAAATTTCAATCGCGAACAATCATACTTCCTCATTCTCCTGATTCCTTGCCCTATCCTAGCAGAGTACCCGGCTTGGTCGTGACAAGCATTACATTTTAAGTCATCGCTTTGATAGCGGCTCTGGATTGAACCCGTACGATATGTCATCGGTTGGTTGATGGGGTTTTACGTCCTAGCCAAGTCAGTTGATTGTGAATCCAGGTGAGTTGATTGTGAGTTGATTGTGAGTTGATTGTGAGTTGATTGTGAGTTGATTGTGAGTTGATTGTGAGTTGATTATGAGTTGAGTGTGAGTTGAGTGTGAGTTGATCGAGAAGCCAGGTGAATTAATTGTGAGTTGATTGTGAGTTGGTTGTGAGTTGATTGTGAGTCGGTTGTGAGCTGATTGTGAGTCGATTGTGAGTCGATTGTGAGTCGATTGTGAGCTGATTGTGAGTTGATTGTGAGCTGATTGTGAGTTGAGTGTGAGTTGATTGTGAGTTGATTGTGAGTTGATTGTGAGTTGATTGTGAGTTGATTGTGAGTTGATTGTGAGTTGATTGTGAGTTGATTGTGAGTTGATTGTGAGTTGATTGTGAGTTGATTGTGAGTTGATTGTGAGTTGATTGTGAGTTGATCAAGAAGCCAGGTCAGTTAATTGTGAGTTAATTGTGAGTTGATTGTGAGTTGATTGTGAGTTGATTGTGAGTTGATTGTGAGTTGATTGTGAGTTGATTGTGAGTTGATTGTGAGTTAATTGTGAGTTGATTGTGAGTTGATTGTGAGTTGATTGTGAGTTGATCGAGAAGCCAGGTGAGTTAATTGTGAGTTGATTGTGAGTTGATTGTGAGTTGATTTTGAGTTGATTGAGAAGCCAAGTGAGTTGATCGTGAGTTGACAGAAGCCAAGTGCGTTCATTGAGAAGCCAGGTTAATAAGTCAGGAGGGTTATCCAGGGTAGCCTACTTCTATTTGTATGATCCCCATATCCAGGGGAAGAGCCCTACTCACGGGAATGTGGTTTGACATCTGAATTAGAACATTCTTTTACAATAAATAAATATCAACAATGTAATCATTCGGGGGGAAAAGAAAAGAAAAAAAAGAAAAAAAAGAAACACACCTGTCAACCCTCGGTAAGTACAATGGGATGTCATGACATAGCACATGCCCACATAAGCGACATTTCTTTTATCAAGGACCAGACACATTTCACACCTACGGTGTCACATACACTTTGGCATGCACTTTGGATATTAATTCATGGATAAAAGCGGTCTATGGCAAAAAAACAAACAGAAATCAGGTACCACCTAGCGGGTTCCAGCAGAACCAAGCCATACCCACAACGAATTTCCGCGAAAATGGGGATATTCCTTCATAGGATTAGCACTGTCAGGGAAAATGCCAGAAGTCAGGTTTCAACAGTACTCTCTTTGTTGTGACTGTATGATCGCCCTACATTCAATAGCCAATGTTTACTTTTTCTGCTGGGGTTGGGGGTTGGGGGGGAGGGAGGAGGTGGTTCGTTAAACAAACAAAGTATTATAGCCCATGCTTAATTCTTTCTTGGTTGGGTTTTATGTTCTAACAAAACCTAAGGCCCATATAAGAATGGGATTCTGACTAAGCAATTGGTATCATATATACATTTGGCATTTTGTGAACATTAAAGTGAATTGGTATAGGTGGTCGGAAAAACAAATGAACTCGGAATAGTTCTAATTTGTGCCACATTGTGGTGCATGCTTAGTACTGAACTTTTCCACTTGGTGGTGTAGAGTGACCTAGATTTCATGTGACAGCTGTTGTTGTGAAGACGGCTAGGTGAGTGGAGAGAAGGGAGAGTAAATATACATGCGTGCATACATACACGTGTATACAAGGTATATACATGCATGGATATATTCATACACCTTGTATATATGACGTTGTATATACAAATAGCCTGAACTGAGACAACCAGCTCATATGGCCTCTGTAGTCTAGTAGTTAGGATGTTACATATACAGTAAAACCTGTCTAAATCGACCAACCTTGGGACTGACTTTAAAGTGGTCAATTTAGGGAGGTGATCGGTTTAGGGAGTTAGACTATAGTTAGAATGGTATTGTTGGGACCCAAATAAAGCGATCAATATAGGGGATTGGTCGATCTGTGGAAATGGTTGCTTAGAGAGGTTTTACTGTATATGTTAGTACACTTACATTGCATAATTCAATCAGAAACACATGTAGAAGGAAAACGTCTTTTTGTTGTTGAATGTAAAAAGTAGTGGACTGTATGGGGTTTGAACCCACAAGACCAACAACTTCAGATTACAATTTCAACACCCTAACCACTAGACTACAGAGGCCACATATAATTACTGGTCTCAGTTCAGGCTATTGCCATATACATAGCATCTACGCATACCGTATGTGAGCAGTACGCATATCCTTGGCGGTCTAAACGTATGGGAGGATACGCACACATGTGTTTTGCGCGCATCCGTTTGAAATTTGTCAGTTACACTGTATATAAAAGGAAAACCTTTTTTTATTTATTGAATGTAAAAAGGAGTGAACCATATGGAGTGAGATTTGTGCATTTGAAAGTTTTTGACTTTCAGATCTTTTATATTAGCTGATGCAGCAGCCGTTCCAGGCTGGCCAGATCAGCCGGGCCTGAGCAACAGGTTTCTGGTTGTAATGCTATGATGGCAGCAGCTGTTCTGGTTGTGCCTATGCATTATCGTTTGGACAGGATCCATCGCAAATGCATTGGGTTCTGCACTTAATACTATGATGGCAGCAGCCATATTCTACGATCCAGCTGGACCTGAGCATTAATGGCTTGACGGGATCCACCGCAAATGCGGAAATTTCCAGGTTTAATGCTATGATGGCAGCGACTGTTCTGGTCACGCGTTATCAGTTGGACGGGATCCATCGCAAATGCATCGGGTTCTGGGCTTAAAACTATGATGGCAGCAGCCGTTCCCCAGTGTATGCGCGGGCGGATGAGTTGGGATCGCAGAACGTGCAGTTTGTCATAGATTAGTGTAGAAACTGATATGGTGCTAGGACCCCAGGCCGTCCTCCGACGCATATGCTGTGGAACGGTGCATTGTGATGGATCCCGTCCAAACAATAACACATAGGCATGACCAGAACTGCTGCTGCCATCATAGCATTAAACCCAAAAACCAGCGCAATTGCGGCGGATCCCATCAAACCATTAATGCTCAGGCCCAGCTGAATCATAGAATGTGCAGTTCATAATAGGTGAGTGTAGAAACTGATATGGTTCTACTACCCGGGGCCTATATATATATTATTAGTATTGGCACATCAATATATATATATATATTTTTTGGTCCATATATATATATACATACCTTGTATATACATATATACTATTACTAGTACATATATCAAATGTATTTACTGCGTGATCATCATATGATGCCCTCGCAATGCATGCATTTGATATATGACTAGTATATAAATCATACATATAATATACACATGGTATATATATATACATACACACATACACAATCACACACCGGGTAAAGTCAGGTCGGGTAAAGTCGGGTCGGGTCGGGTAAAGTGATGTTGGGTAAAGTCAGATCGGGTAAAGTGATGCCGGGTAAAGTCGGATCGGGTAAAGTTGGGTCAGTTAAGTCGGGTCGGGTAAAGTTGGGTCGGGTAAAGTCACGCCAGGTAAAGTTGGGCCGGGTAAAGTCAGGTCGGGTAAAGTCAGGTTGGGTAAAGTCGGGTTGGGTAAAGTGATGTCGGGTAAAGTGATGTATGCATGTATGCATACAGCATGTATGCATACATCATGTATGTATATATCAATATATATTTGTTTTTTTTGTCCATATATATATATATATTTATATATATATATATATATACATACCTTGTATATACATCGTATATATATGACATATATACTAGTGCATATATAATGTCTTTACTGTGTGGGCATTGTACGATGCCCTCGTGACACATAGATTTTATATACAACTAGTATATACATCATCCATACGATATATACATGGTATATATATATATATACACACATACACAATCACACACCTTGTATATATGACATCGTATACACAAATAGCCTGAACTGAGACAAGTAACTATGTGTGGTCTCTGTGGCTTAATGGTTAAGGTGCTGAACTTGTAATCTGAAGTTGTTTGGTGTTGTGGGTTCAAACCCCCATGTGTTTCACTGCTTTTTACATTCAACAACAAAAAACATCTCTCCTTCTATATGTGTTTCTGATTCAATTAAACAATGTAATTGTACTAACATATATTTCACATTAAAGCAAATATATTTCCTGTTTGAACTACTCTAAAGAAAATTGAAAATACTGCAGTTTTACTCTCCCTTCTCTCCACTCACCCAGCCATTTTCAAAACAACAGCTGCCAGCTACAGGTCCAGCCTCAGAACCCCCACCCCCACCCTGACCTCAGCACGGACCCACTTCTCACCCAGCCTCAGCACCCCCCACCCCCATTGACCTCAGCACTCTCCATGACCCAGGACAGTTGCAGTGAGTCTATAATAGTCCCCCCCCCCCCAACATATCTGGTTATATAAACATAAAAAATAAGCAGAGTTCTGCTTGGAGAACATTTGTCGGAGTATGGTTCCCATTGCCACGAGGTATACCAGGCCACTTTAACCCGTGAATATTAAAAATCGTGAAATCGTTGAGATCTTTCATCCCTGTTTTATTCAGGAATGAAAGTTGCCTCAGACAAAAGAAGACACACACAAACAACAGGAGAAAAAGAAACAGAAATGTGACTTTCTGTAAATTTTCTGCGATTCTCTGGTGAATAGTTTTGTGTATGAGTCACCGTCTGTTTTTTTCATCACAAAAAAAGCACAGAAATCAGTGTAAATGAGAATCTTCAACCCATAAAATGTATTTTGGGACAGTATTATTTAGATGATCTCTAAAGCTATAAAATATTCATAATTATAAATGCCTCATTTCAATTTGTGTGAAAAGTAATTAAAAGCTTTCCAATATTCACAATTACGAATGCCGCCTCATTTCAATTTGTGTGACAACTAATTAAAAGCTCTCTAATATGCACAATTATCAATGCCACATTTCAATTTGTGTGACAAGTAATTAAAAACTCTCTAATATTCACAATTATCAATAGGACATTTCAATTTGTGTGACAAGTAATTAAAAACTCTCTAATATTTGCAATTAGCAATACCACATTTCAATTTGTGTGACAAGTAATTAAAAATGCTCTAATATTCACAATTATCAATACCACTTTTCAATTTGTGTGACAAGTAATTAAAAACTCTCTAATATTCGCAATTATCAATACCACATTTCAATTTGTGTGACAAGTAATTAAAAACTCTCCAAAATTCACAATTATGAATGCCACATTTCAATTTGTGTGACAAGTAATTAAAAGCTCTCCAATATTCGCAATTATGAATGCCACATTTCAATTTGTGTGACAGGTAATACAAAACTTTCCAATATTCGCAATTATGAATGCCGCCTCGTTTCAATTTGTGTGACAAATAATTAAACGCTCTCCAATATTCACAATTATGTGTGACAAGTTATTAAACGCTATCCAATATTCACAATTATGAATGCCACATTTCAATTTCTGTGACAAGTAAATTACAAATTTGATGGAATACACTTTGCATTACACACTACGCCTCTGATGCCCAAACACAACTCCTGATCTCACGAAGCAGGGCCACATTGCAGACAAACAGTTGTCTCAGCGAACACAACTTCAAAGAGAATCCTAAACGAGCCTTCAGTTTTAACATGCACAACATAACTGGGAAGAAACAAAAAAACTCACACGCAAAAACTAACTGCGATGTCACCATAGGCGATGCAAGTTGGCTGGGTGGTGTTGGGTGGATTGAGCATGGCAGTGCTGGAGTTACTTAACCATTATTATTATTATTATAATTATTATCATCATCATGGGCTTGTGTTAGTAATACATAATGTACAGCCATGTGATTTAAATATAAATCACATGACTAGTAGGTTACCAAGTGTGGTGGAAGGTCAGGAGTTTGGCTCGTGGTCGAGTCAAATCGATGACTTTAAAATTGATACTTATCGCTTCCTACTGGCGCTTTGCATTAATAGGATAGGGCAAGGACGGGTTAGCTCAGTGTCAGGTTAATGTGACTGGGTGGGATATCAGGTCATGGTGCTGGCGGCCTGATTTCCCAGTGGGGCGGGTACTATAAAGTTGCTATGAGTGCGCACTGTCACAAGTCAGCACTCGTTCTGATATGACCTTAGATGTTGCCAGGACGTAAAACTCCAACAACCAACCAACCAACTAGTAGGTTATATCTTAAAGCTGCATAGTCGGATGAAGGCATCAATCACATTTTCAAAACCCCAAACACCCACCTAGATTTGATCCCACAGATAGATACAACTTAAACACTGGTGCACTCATTAAATAAACATTAATGCAGCTTGGCATTCATGCGCGAAAATGGTTAACCAACTCCTATCTCCAGCATTTCGGTGTGCACACCAAAATTAATTTTCCATGTTTTCACTTCAAATATCTCCAAAGATAACCCCTTTAACGTGAATGTTACTTCAGACTAAAAGAAAAGTGGATTATAATGATCAGGTTTAATGTAAGTATCTAAAGATACACGACAGCAACTCAAAGCCATCGGATTATGCAAATTGCACGATACGGTGATGTGATTTAAATATATTCCTCACATGACTAGTCGTTATATCTTAACAATAAGCAAATGCCCCAAATCTCAACTATATTGAGTTTAGAACTGACATTAGTCTGGTGAAAGCTTCACATTTTTCAAAACCAAAACACTTATCTAGATTTGATTCGACATATATAATTCAGACACTGATGCACTTATTAAGCATTTGTTGAATACTGAGTCAATTTAATAGAATATGTTACTGCAGAAGCCTATGGTGTATGCCTCCCAAAAATTAATTTGGCATGTTTTCACTTCAAATATCTCAAAAGTTAGCCATTTAAATTCACATTCACATTTTCAAAACCAAAACACTTATCTAGATTTGATTCGACATATATAATTCAGGCACTGATGCACTTATTAAGCATTTGTTGAATACTGAGTCAATTTAATAGAATATTGTAATGGACCACGGCCCTCCGACTCCCACACTGCCACGCACACACGGAAGAACGCCAAGACTCAATGACAGTACGCTTCAACTTGGTTTATTGAACCAATCTGCTCTCCGCGACGTCAACAGTAGCTCATCCCTCCCACCCCCCCCACCCAACTCTATAGGTTGGGTGGGGGGTTGGGGGGGATGAGCTAGCCACACACAGTGGAGGGCAGCCCAGTCAGGGTCTGCCCTGTGGCTAGCCTGCCGCCACCTAGTGCAGTTCAGTGTAACAGCGTAGGTGCGTGGCGTGGTCTCCGCCGCTACCGCGTGGTAGTAGGGCACATGTACAGACTCCTACAATATGTTACTGCAGAAGCCTATGGTGCATGCCTGCCAAAAATTAATTTGGCATGTTTTCAAATATCTCAAAAGTTAGCCATTTAAATTAAAAGTTACTTCAAACTAAAGTAAGGCAGGTTATAGCTATCAACCTAATATATTTATCTCAGAAAAAGGATAGAAATTCAAAACCATCGGACTATGCAACTTTAAATAATATATACATGCGTGCTAGCCCATAATGACCTCCACTACATTGTTAGTTGTTGTTTTACGTCCTAGCAACATATTAGATCATATTAGGACGGGGCCCTCCATTAAAACACCATGGCAGTCTTGACTGCACAGACCCTTGTCGGTGAGAAGGATCGGCAGGTGGCAGCACACTAGCGGGGATAGTCCCTATGACAGAGCATTCCACCCATGGTTATCTCCCACCCTCCGCAGGCATCCTGGGTGGGCAGTGACAGGTCACTTCTATTCTTGTCATGGCGGAATAAACCAGGAGAGGCCCCTGAGGTTTGAAGCAACTGCGGCGTCATCTCCGTATTCCCCTGGCAGAGCAGAAACTGGTTCATCACACATGGTAAGTTTTTTTGTTTTTTTTTCTTCTTGAAGATTTATACTGCCTATCATGGATAAGTCTGAATAGATTTGTTTTCACCATTAGACAGTTTGTCGATAGAAAGCCCGAGTCTACACTTTTACCGACCCAAGGGATTTTTAACCTCCCACACCACATTGACATGGTATGAGAGCAACTGGCCTTTGATGTCGCTGTAGTGTTTTCACTGGATTATTTTAATTTTAAGGCCGTGTCACATTACGACGCATCTCGCAAGCATGCCGCCAATGCGTAAAATCACTTTTTTTACGTCGAGATGCGTCAAACTTTTCGGCGCAGGGGTAGAAGTTGGACATCAGCGCAAACGTAGTGGACGTAAGCGTAGCGTCGGTCCGACGTTGTGGTAACATATGTCGACGCATGAGAAAAAAAAGAAAAAAAGTTTGGCACAACGTCTGGCTAACGTGCCTCTCGCGCGTGCGGTGTTTACTAGTGTTGGCATAACGCGCTCCCAAGGTTCAGCTACCGACCGTTAAATGTTTTGGACAACGTATGAGAGCGTAGTGCCAGCGCCTGAGCGACCCATGTCCAACGACAGTCCAGTGCATTTCGGTGTTGCGCCAGCATGCACCCAGTGTGCGTGACGTTGGCGTAACGCGTGAGTAACGCATGCCGGTACTGCAGCCCCAGGCTCTGTTTGGCCAGCAGCCCATTGGTCCGTCTCCACCGGTGGGGACGCCTTCACCACCGACAGCACCTTCACCTGCATCACCTTTGGCAGCACCCGCAGCAACGCCACAACTGACCGCCAGCTCTGCCGTCAGGGTATGGGTTTCAGCACAAGCGGGTCCACCAGTACTCCGACAGCAGTGGACAGTTTGCCTAATCTGTCCAGGCTGTCGGGGATTTCTGTGTCCAACTTGAACATTGAGGCACAGGAGCTGTTTGCAACTGCAGGGGTCATGGACCCACCAAAAGCCCCGGAGGCTAAGTGACTGTAATGTTGGTGCTGTATATATGTATAAATTTATTGTTTGTAGTATGTAAACATTGTAGCCATGTATATATGTATATTTGTTATAATGTAATTATTATGTGCCTCTATAAACTATTTATAAAATGTTTGTGTAAATAAAACTATATGTATTTAAATCCAGATTTTATTCTCTGATTCTATTTCTTTATAACCATTATTTATCCTTATTATACAAATCCCCCAAATGCAATGTGGTAAAAATAAATTTAATGAAACTTATAATAATTTAGGACTTTGCCCAGTTAGCCTACTTTACAAAACTAATCGGACATGTAACTGTAAATAAGAACCCTGCCCCCCCCTTAAAATGAGTGACATGTTACATTTGGCTCTTAAAAAGTAAGTAAACTTCCCCATACAGTAACCTTCCCCACCCAAATGACATGTCAATTTGTCAGTGTAAAAGTAATCTTCCCCACCCAAGTTAATAACTGACATGTAAATTTGTCAGTGTATATAATTGGGCCCAGACAAAATTAACGATACCTACCCCACCCAATTTAATAACTGACATGTAAATTTGTCAGTGTATATAATTGGGTCCAGAAAAAATTCAATAAACCTACCCCACCCAAATTAATAACTGACATGTAAATTTGCAGGTGTATATAATTGGGACCAGAACAAATTAAAGAAACCTACCCCACCAAAATTAATAACTGCATGTTAAGCTTGGTTCGGTATCAACAACAGATATTGATGCCTTTTATTTAAACCAATAGAACTATCAGATTTTTTTACATACAAATATCACAGTAAATGTCACAAATGACAGAGATCAAGGTACAATAACATCACAGTACAAAGACATCACTAGATCATATTGTCCTGCCATTCAACGGAACCGGCTGGAGAGTTGGTCCAGTCCTTGCATACGTTAGAACAATGTCGTCATATGTTGGTGTTATGTTGCCGACGCGCTAACTGAACGCTCTCCATCAGAGGAATGAAATTCAACATAGGACAACGCAAGAACAACGTTCCTCCAATGCGCGTCTAATGTATGCGCAAGTAATGCATGCACATGTAACATTTGTGCATGCACAAAACTTCGCCGACCCCCTGACGCGTGCCGCCGTATGTCTACGTACATTGACATACAGCAATGCGCACCTGATGCGCGTGTAACGCATAATGACATATCCCAACATAGCAGCAAAAAATCACATACGTCGCCGTACGTTTGCGCGATGCGTCGTAATGTGACAGCCCCTTAACATGGTTTACTGTACTGAAATATATCCGTAGAATATATATCCGTATACATTCACTGACTTAAAATAATACATATATTAAGAATATATATATATATATATATAATTACAAGTTTGACGCGATGGCTGAATTGGTAAGAGCATTGGGGTTGCTTACCCTGCATGAGGTCATGCAGGGTAAGCATGAGGTCATGCAGGGTAAGCACTGCCGACCGCATTAAACCAATGAATACAATATTGATAATTGTCAGTACCTAGCCTGGCGCTCAGCAATAATAGGATATGGCAAGGACTGGTTTTATCTGCAACGGGATAATGTGATTGAGTGGGATATCGAGGGTCAGGGTGCTGGTGGCTTAGTCTCCCAGTGGGGCAGCACTATAAAGACATGATTGTGCACTGTCCCAAGTGGGTAACTGCCCTGATATGACCTTAGATGTTGCTGTGGCAAGCAAACAATGTCTGCAGTTACCAGACATATGAATTATCAGCACAAAGAACTGACAGTTTTGACAGTACTCCAGTAATGCTTGCTTGCTTGGAACAAACCTCCCTCCCACTCCATTTTAATCAGCTGTCATCAAAATACTATCGCAGAAATAATTGCGTAAAAGAGAAAACACACAAGCGCACAAAAAAAGAAAACATTGATTGTCAACCGCGGTGGCACTACCCGATGTCGAGATTCCTTTGAACATCTCAAGAAAACAAATTATTTCGGAAAAGGTCATTTTATTGATCATGAACTTTACGTCTAAAACGTTACATTGCTGACGTGTTTCCACGAATAAAAAAGGACACTACAAAAGACTGTGAGGCCCGCGAGAAAGGAAGCACGAATAACAATTGGAAAATGCAATATCTGTAAACTCTACAGTCGGTCGTTTGAAATGGAATTGCGCAAGGCAACAATAACTTTGGGGGTTGTTTTGGGTTCGGTGTTTTTTGTGGGGTTTAGGGGAAAAAGTAGTAATTTCTCATTTTCGTGGAGTTTTCTAAAACACAACGCTTTCTGCACTTTTAAGTACGGCTTCTTTTGTATCGATGTTTGTGTAAAGGTTCATATGGCTTAGTTCACTTTGCAACTAAGCTCTCTGGAAAGAAAGGGAGGAAAGAAATGAGAAAGCGGCAAGAGAGAAGGCCAGAGAGATAGACAGAAAGAGATAGAAAGAGTAAGACGGAGACAGAGAGATAGAAAGATAGAGACAGACAGCAATACTTGCCATAACCTTACTTACATTGCAGGAAAGAACAAACCCACGCGAGAGAGATAGAAAGAGAGTGGAGAGAGAGGAGGGAGAGAGGGGGAGAGAGGTAGAGAGGGGAGAGGGGAGAGAGAGAGGGGGAGAGAGGGATAGAGAGGGATATAGAGCGGTTAGAGAGGGAGAGAGAGGGAGGAGAGAGATAGGGGGAGAGAGGGAGAGAATGAGAGAGGAAGATAGGGATAGAGAGGGATAGAGAGAGGTAGAGAGGGAGAGGGGAGAGGGAGGGAGAGAGGAAGAGAGATGGATAGAGAGAGGGAGAAAGAGGGATAGAGAGAGAGGGAAAGATACAGAGGAAGAGAGAGAGGGAGAGAACGCGAGGGATAGAGGGAGAGAGATGGTGAGAGAGAGGGAGAGAGAGGGAGAGAGGGAGAGACGGAGAGAGGGGAGACAGGGAGAGAGGGGAGAGAGAGGGAGATAGGGAGAGATAGATGGAGAGAGAGGGAGAGGGGGATAGAGAGGGAGAGAGGTCGGAGAGGGACAGAGAGTTGGGCAGAGAGAGGCAGAGAGGGATGAGTGGGTAGAGATGGAAGAGGGAGGAGATGAGAGGGAGTGTGAGGAGGGAGAGTGAGGTGAGAGAGTGAGCTGAGAGGAGGGAGGAGAGAGAGAGAGGAGAAGGAGGAGGGGGGAGAGGGAGGGATAGAGAGAGAGGGAGAGCGCGGGTAAGAGAGGAAGAGAGATGAATAGAGAGGGAGAGAGAGGAAGAGAGAGAGACAGGTGATAGCGATTATGTTCCAAATTTGCTAACTATCCCACCATTTCTCCCATTGCTTTAAAGTGTCAAACAAACATACATAAAGGTCTTTCGTGCCACACACACACACGTTCCACAACCACATAACCACACACAAGTCCCTACATACCCTCACAGACAACCACACACACCTCACACACACCTACACCTACACACACACAGTTTTGCCCCAACTTTAGAAACACAGAGACAAGACAGACAGTCGGTCATATGCGCTTCTAACGGATGACCTCAACTTTCGTTCACCACCACCCTGTAGCCTAACAAGAACCAGCAGACCGCACCCCCCCCCCCCCGCCCTACCCCGCCCCACCCCACACTGCCCCGCCCCGTCCAGGCCCGTCCACCAAGGCTCACTGGATCCCCCTCCCTGCACCCCCCCCCCCAACACTGACGTCCACATCCATCAATACTCCCCTCCAGTGCCTGTCCTATCCTCCCCTAACTGCCCCCCCCCCCACACACACACATACCCTCCTCCACACCCACCTGATTCATTGTCCTATTGTCTGTGCAGCCTTACACTACAACCCCCTCCTGCTCCTCCTCCTCCTGCCCCTCCATGGCCCCGCCATCTCCTCCTCCACCCCCCCCCCCGCCAGCCAACCCGCACTCGCTCATCAGCCAACTCAGGGTCGCGACACTAACAAACACCCAGATGAAAGAAAGAATAAAAACACTCCAAAAGAACAAACATTTAAAAAAGGGAGCAATTACATCACCAAAATCGTATAATATACTGGAAGCAAAAACAAGCACTTGATCAGCCACCCAGTGATGTATTTATATGAAGAAGCTTACGATTAGACATTATCACAATGGCTCACTCAAATAGGGAAATACAATTGTGCAGTGAACATATTCCGCGCGTAAAAGTTGCTCATCGAATTCTGCCACTTTTAAGCGGACATCAACCGTACTTGTAATTTTCATTCCACACACACAAACCCACATAACAACCTGATGTCCCTTATACCCCCATCACACCAAACTAGTTCTCACTACGTTTTTGAAAATGTTGCTGAACGGATTCAAAATTCTGCGAACGGAATGGACGTAGTAGCAACTTTTTACAAACGGAATGGACAGGCTCGAACGGAATGGTGCTCCAGAACTTTGAGCATGCCCAAAATTGTCTTGCAGCCACGTTCTACCCCGACCACAGCCCATGATAGAACGTGGTCGGATGTTTTGAGAACTAGTTTGGTGTGATGGAGGTGTTATGAGACAATTCCAAACACACCATCTATACTAACGCAGCACGACCTTACCACCACCCCGCCCAACAAGATTCTATTTTCCCTTCTTCATAAAAAGTTTGTTTTACAACATAGTTGTGGTAGGTTTTAAGTGGGTTCCTATTGCAGAGTGGTGTAGGTGAAAAGGGTACTAAACCACCCTCCCCCATCCTTACACCCTCCCCCCGTCCTCGCCCCGACCCCCCCCCACTCCCACCCACCTTCTTGTCCTCCCTCCCATCCGCCCAACACCCTCCCCAACCCACCCTCCCTCCCATCCCGTACCCACTTTCTCGACCTCCCTATCATCCCCCAACACTCTCCCCTCACCCACCTTCTCGTCCTCCCTCCCATCCCCCCGAATCCTCCCTCCCACCACCACCACCCCTCTCTCTTCAATCCCCCAACACCCTCCCATCCCCTAACACCCTCCCTCCCATCCCCCACACCCTCCCTCCCCCCCCCCACACCCTCCCGCCCAACCCCAACACCCTCCCCCACCCCACCCTCCCTCCATACCCCCCACACACTCCCCACCCCCACCCTTCAATCTCTCCACACCCTCCCTCCCATCCCCCAACACCCTCCCGCCCATACCCCAACACCCTCCCCCACCCACCCCTCCCTCCCATCCCCAACACCCTCCCCCCACCCACACTCCCTTCCATCCTCCAACACCCACTCCCAACCCCCTCCCTTCAATCTCTCCCACACCCTCCGCCAACACCATCCCTCCCACCCCCCAACACCACCCCCCAACACCCTCCCCCACCCACCTCCCTCCCATCCCCCAACACCCTCCCCCCACCCACACTCCCTTCCATCCCCCAACACCCACTCCCAACCCACTCCCTTCAATCTCTACCAACACCCTCCGCCAACACCATCCCTCCCATCCCCCAACACCATACCCCCAACACCCGCCTCCCACCCACCCTGGGAAGCGCCACAGTCTAATAACTCACCAACCAATCCATCATCTCCCACGGAGGAGATCCCCTCCCGCCACCCTCCCACCCACACATCAGCAGCCCATGGACGAACTTGCGCTCCTCCCTCCCCTCCCAAAGGGACCAACACCTGGAGGAGCCGGTGTCATCAGCACCAGGTCCCAAATCTGTGGCGTCCACTGAACTGTTCATCCCGATTCACAAATACAAATAAGGAATAATAAATACCCTTAACGAAATCAAAATACACGTAGATGATAATGGTGATTGGAAACAAACAAAAACTCTACTGTATAGTCATTGGAAACAATATATTGTAAAAGCAGTTACTTCACTGCGTACTCGCTTGGTTTTTTTCGTTTTTTTTTTTTTTCGGCGGACTAGCTTTCTTCCTAAACCAGAAATGCTTTTTAGGGTAAATGTTTTTTTTTTTATTAATTGTGAATTGGGAGGCAAATACGGTGCATGAGGAGAGGGGGGGGGGGGGAAGAGTGGAGAATAAGGGGGGTGAGAAGGGGAAGGAGGGAGAAACGAAGAAGGTGAGAGGAGAAGAGGAGGAAAGGAGGGGGAGGTAGATGGAAAGAATGTGGAAAAGAAGGTATTGGAGGAGGAGTGGTAGTAGGATGAGAAAAGGAGGAGGAGATGAGGATGAGAAGAGGAGGAGTATGATAGGGAGGGGGAGAAGGAGAAGAAGGAGTAGTAGGGGGGAGGAAGGGAAGGAGGAGTAGGATGGGGAGGGGGAGAAGAAGGAGGAGAAGAAGAGAAGGAGGAGGAGTAGGAGGAGATGAGGAGAAGGAGGAGGAGGAATAGCAAGAGGGAGGGAAGGAGAAGAGGAGTAGTAGGGGAGGAGGAGTAGGGGGAGTAGGATGGGGAGGGGGAGAAGAAGGAGAAGAGAAGAAGGAGGAGTAGTAGGGGAGGAGGACGGAAGGAGGATGAGGAGTAGGAGGAGGAGAAGGAGGAGGAGGAATAGCAAGAGGGAGGGAAGGAGAAGAGGAGTAGTAGGGGAGGAGAAGGAGGATGAGGAGTAGGAGGAGTAGGAGGGGAAGGGGGAGGAGAATGGGAAGGAAGAATAGGAAGAGGGAGGGAAGGAGAAGAGGAGGAGGAGAAGAATGAGGAGGAGGAGAAGGAGGACGAAGAATACAAGGCGGGAGAATGTGGAGAAAGTAGCGCAGGAGCAGAACAGGACAAGGAGGAATAGGAGTGGGCGGGGGAAGAGAAGGAGGAATATGAGGAGGAGGAATATGAGAAGGGGGAATATGAGAAGGAGGAATAGGAGGAGGAGAAGGGGTATGAGAAGGAGACGAGGGAGGGAGGGGGCGTGGGGGGATGACGGATTGGGGGCGGAGAATGAGTGGGAAGAGAAGGAAGGGGAGGTGGAGATGGAAGGAGGAGGAGGAGGGAGAGGAAAAGGAAGAGAAGGAAGGGGATGAGGAGGTGGAGGGGGTAGGGGGTGGAAGGGGAAGGAGGAGGAGGAGGAGTAGGAGGAGAAGGAGGAGGAGGAAGATGCGGAAGGGTATGAGGAGGTGGAGGGGTGGAGGGGGAAGGAGGAGGAGGAGTAGGAGGAGAAGGAGGAGGAGGAGGAGAGGACCTCATCCGTCCATCACCTCCCAACCTCCCTGCAATTCATTATAAGTGCGGCGGGACGCCCGCAGACCTCACGTGACACAACTGATCAGCAGACATGCGCACTTAATTAGCCTTGTAGGCAACGCTCATCATTTCCCAACTTTAGAAAACGAGACGAAATGGATAAAGGGGAAAGACAACTACTAGAACCACAATTGATTAGCAATATGTTGTCGCACTGGGGTTGACTGACACTGGTGGAGGGGACGCAGGGTTCCCGGTGAGCAATTGGCTTCTTGGGAATTACAACATAGACGCGGGTTGCCAATAAGTCCCTACGTAAATCTTCAGACTGTCCTGTTCTTCGCCTTGCAAGGTCAGCGTTTATTATGGGATACACTGGAGGTTTTTGATTAATTGGTGGCTGTTTTACACCATGTCGGCAACAAAGGCCATATTCACAACGAGAAGTGTTTAACTTGTATTCTGTCCATTTTCATTTAACCATCACTGGCACACAATCAAATATTTGTCAAAAGACACATACAAAGTTTAAAAACTCACAATTATAAAAATTGTGGTAAAGGAAAATAAAATTCATGATAAAAGTCATTCTTAGTAAATTGGTAAAGATTGATTTAATAAACTATATGAGGTGGCCATCGAAAGTTGTCAACATTTCACAACAGGGGGGGGGGGGGGGGCTGACAGTAAATTGTGACTTTTGTCATTTATGAACTATTGATATTTTCCGATTTTTGTTTTGTTTGTAAATAAGCTGATTAAAGCAGGGGACTTCCTCATTTCACTGCTCCTTGCCCTATCCTAATTGATGCCGAATGTAATGGCAAGGTAATGGCAAGGTAGGGCTCCTTGCCCTATCCTAGTTGATGCACAAGGTAATGGCAAGTATCAATTATTAAGTTATTGGTTAGACTCGACTAGGGTTTGAACCTTGGAGTTCAAATCCCATGACGTACAAAAAAGAGAAGCAGCCACTAAAGTCATTCGGCCACCCCGTCTGGGTCTGTTGTAAAATGCTGATGTGTACTACATTGGAGGGGAGATGAGGGCCGGGGGTGGGGGCGGGGGAGGTCTGGAAAAGTAGTAGGGTCATTCTCAGAAATTTGGCACCAAAGTGTGACATGGAAACCAAAAGTGAAAACCTTCTAAATAATAGCCTAATCCAATGTCCTATGAAGATATGCATGTTGTGCATATGTCAGAGTTGAAAAAAATGAATTTCACTTTTTGAATTAGATCTTATACAAATTGAGCAACTTGTGTAACATGAAAATCAAAGACACACCCAGAATCTCATTTTAACATATACAACATGGTCAAACAAGATTTTCTTGATTACTGTTATTGTTAAGCAGACAGGGTTATGACTTACAAGAAAAAAGTTGAAAAATAAGTTGAAAACGTTTGGCTACATGTATGGTGTAAATGTGTAAATTTTCACATTTTCACTCTAGCGCAAAATCATACAATTATAATTTTGATATCTTTTGTGGGATAAATTGAACACATGTAGAACTGCTAACATACCTAATACTGTAATAGACAGAGGCTGCAATACTTATTTTCACTTGCTATCAATAAAACAAAGACTTAATTATCAGCATCGTAACGTGGAGACCAAATATGTGGTGCGTGCCCAGTTTTGGAGAATAACGCAGTACTCGTTGTATTACCGTGAACATATTGACAACTTTGGACGACCCCTAAATGCAACTCCATACACTATTATGATGTAATAATAATACACCATGTGATTAGCCCAAAGGCAAAATAGATAATGATTATGCATGCTGGATATTTTAAAAGCAAAACGACAACAAATATAACCCCCCCCCCTAGAAAACAGCACCTTTGGAAAGAAGTTACAAATCTGTAGACCAGCTGAACGAACCCTGGAGGAAGAACTCCTGCAAATTACTTCAGATAGTCCATGTGAATTTGAAGAACTTCTTTACATTATGACTTCAAATAGTCCACGTGAATTTGAAACCGTCAAAATACTAACCTCAAAGCTGCCATTTAGCAGAACATGGTAGAGTTTTACGAGTGTAATTATCAGAAAACAGCTTAGTAAAAATAGGCTATGTTGCTGGCTATTTCCAGACAATAGGAGATCTTAATCGTTGCCTAGCAGATAAATGGACTTCTAGAAAACACGCAACACATTAGTCAGAAGGTAAAGTAAGCCATTTCCTCTTTTGCTACTAACTGATGTCGTCAGACGACAACTTTAACCAGTACCCTCCTTTGAGCAGGCCAGATTCCAACCCACCAGCTAATTCCAACCTGACATACATAATTAAGCAAATAAAGTATGTGTACATTCAAAATATATCCTGAATATATTGAAATGTAGGGATTTCTCTCGCCTTCTATTCTTTACGGTTGCTAAAGTATCCAAGAGATGAGATAGACAGGTTTAAGGAAAACCTCAGGCTGCAACTGAAAAGGAAGTATGGCTGTGAGAAAAATGAGGAGTTTGTGGGAGGCAGTTGTATTATTGCCATAGTGCTAAAGCATGTGTTGTTTAATAGAACATTTCCACCACCAACCCGCCCTCTGACGGCAGCCGGAAGAAGTAATCTGGTGGGGAACAGCTCGCTGCGCAGCATGCTCTACAGAAATGTTCCTATAGAGGATTTCCACGACCAACCCACTCTCTGACAACAGTGGCAAGAACTTGTGTTGGGGGGGTGGGGGAGTTGCAGCTCACTGTGCATCATGTTCGGTGGAAAAGATCTATAGAGGATTTCCACCACCAACCCGCTCTCTGACGGCAGTGGCAAGAACTTGTGTTGGGGCTTGCGGCTCAATATGTAACACACTCAGTGGAAAAGGTCTTATAGAGGATTTCCACCAACAACCCGCTCTCTGACAACAGTGGCAAGAACTTGTGTTGGGGCTTGCAGCTCAATGTGCAACACGCTCAGTGGAAAAGGTCTTACAGGATTTCCACCACCAACCCGCTCTCTGACAACAGTGGCAAGAACTTGTGTTGGGGCTTGCAGCTCACTGTCCAACACGCTCGGTGGAAAAGGTCTTATAGAGGATTTCCACCACCAACCCGCTCTCTGACAACAGTGGCAAGAACTTGTGTTGGGGGGGGTGGGGGAGTTGCAGCTCACTGTGCATCATGTTTGGTGGAAAAGGTCTTATAGAGGATTTCCACCACCAACCCGCTCTCTGACGGCAGTGGCAAGAACTTGTGTTGGAGCTTGCAGCTCACTGTGCAACATGCTCGGTGGAAAAGGTCTTATAGAGGATTTCCACCAACAACCCGCTCTCTGACAGCAGTGGCAAGAACTTGTGTTGGGGCTTGCAGCTCAATGTGCAACACGCTCGGTGGAAAAGGTCTTATAGAGGATTTCCACCACCAACCCGCTCTCTGACAGCAGTGGCAAGAACTTGTGTTGGGGCTTGCAGCTCAATGTGCAACATGCTCGGTGGAAAAGGTCTTATAGAGGATTTCCACCACCAACCGCTCTCTGACAGCTAGTGGCAAGAACTTGTGTTGGGGCTTGCAGCTCAATGTGCAACATGCTCGGTGGAAAAGGTCTTATAGAGGATTTCCACCACCAACCCGCTCTCTGACAGCAGTGGCAAGAACTTGTGTTGGGGCTTGCAGCTCAATGTGCAACACGCTCGGTGGAAAAGGTCTTATAGAGGATTTCCACCACCAACCCGCTCTCTGACAGCAGTGGCAAGAACTTGTACTGGGGCTTGCAGCTCAATGTGCAACACGCTCGGTGGAAAAGGTCTTATAGAGGATTTCCACCACCAACCCGCTCTCTGACAGCAGTGGCAAGAACTTGTGTTGGGGCTTGCAGCTCAATGTGCAACACGCTTGGTGGAACAGGTCTCATAGAGGATTTCCACCACCAACCCGTTCTCTGACAGCAGTGGCAAGAACTTGTGTTGGGGCTTGCAGATCAATATGTAACACGCTCAGTGGAAAAGGTCTTATAGAGGATTTCCACCACCAACCCGCTCTCTGACAACAGTGGCAAGAACTTGTGTTGGGGCTTGCAGATCAATGTGCAACACGCTCGGTGGAAAAGGTCTTATAGAGGATTTCCACCACCAACCCGCTCTCTGACAGCAGTGGCAAGAACTTGTGTTGGGGCTTGCAGCTCACTGTGCAAAACGCTCAGTGGAAAAGGTCTTATAGAGGATTTCCACCACCAACCCGCTCTCTGACAACAGTGGCAAGAACTTGTGTTGGGGCTTGCAGATCAATGTGCAATGCGCTCAGTGGAAGAGGTCTTATAGAGGATTTCCACCACCAACCCGCTCTCTGACAGCAGTGGCAAGAACTTGTGTTGGGGCTTGCAGCTCAATGTGCAACACGCTCGGTGGAAAAGGTCTTATAGAGGATTTCCACCACCAACCCGCTCTCTGACAACAGTGGCAAGAACTTGTGTTGGGGCTTGCAGCTCACTGTGCAACACGCTTGGTGGAAAAGGTCTTATAGAGGATTTTCACCACCAACCCGCTCTCTGACAGCAGTGGCAAGAACTTGTGTTGGGGCTTGCAGCTCAATGTGCAAAACGCTCAGTGGAAAAGGTCTTATAGAGGATTTCCACCACCAACCCGCTCTCTGACAACAGTGGCAAGAACTTGTGTTGGGGCTTGCAGATCAATGTGCAACACGCTCAGTGGAAGAGGTCTTATAGAGGATTTCCACCACCAACCCGCTCTCTGACAGCAGTGGCAAGAACTTGTGTTGGAACTTGCAGCTCAATGTGCAACACGCTCGGTGGAAAAGGTCTTATAGAGGATTTCCACCACCAACCCGCTCTCTGACAGCAGTGGCAAGAACTTGTGTTGGGGCTTGCAGCTCAATGTGCAACATGCTCGGTGGAAAAGGTCTTATAGAGGATTTCCACCACCAACCCGCTCTCTGACAGCAGTGGCAAGAACTTGTGTTGGGGCTTGCAGCTCAATGTGCAACACGCTCGGTGGAAAAGGTCTTATAGAGGATTTCCACCACCAACCCGCTCTCTGACAGCAGTGGCAAGAACTTGTATTGGGGCTTGCAGCTCAATGTGCAACACGCTCGGTGGAAAAGGTCTTATAGAGGATTTCCACCACCAACCAGCTCTCTGACAGCAGTGGCAAGAACTTGTGTTGGGGCTTGCAGCTCAATGTGCAACACGCTTGGTGGAAAAGGTCTTATAGAGGATTTCCACCACCAACCCGTTCTCTGACAGCAGTGGCAAGAACTTGTGTTGGGGCTTGCAGATCAATATGTAACACGCTCAGTGGAAAAGGTCTTATAGAGGATTTCCACCACCAACCCGCTCTCTGACACAGTGGCAAGAACTTGTGTTGGGGCTTGCAGATCAATGTGCAACACGCTCGGTGGAAAAGGTCTTATAGAGGATTTCCACCACCAACCGCTCTCTGACAACAGTGGCAAGAACTTGTGTTGGGGCTTGCAGCTCACTGTGCAACACGCTTGGTGGAAAAGGTCTTATAGAGGATTTTCACCACCAACCCGCTCTCTGACAGCAGTGGCAAGAACTTGTGTTGGGGCTTGCAGCTCAATGTGCAAAACGCTCAGTGGAAAAGGTCTTATAGAGGATTTCCACCACCAACCCGCTCTCTGACAACAGTGGCAAGAACTTGTGTTGGGGCTTGCAGCTCAATGTGCAACACGCTCGGTGGAAAAGGTCTTATAGAGGATTTCCACCAACAACTCATTCATTCCCTATGAATATCGCAGGTGACCACAAAGGTGGGATTCACAACTTCCCAAACGCAAAGTCTATTCAATAACTTCCATGCGGTGGGAACTCCCTTCGCAGCCGACATTTCTGGCTTTAGCATTAAGATGCATTCAATTCGGGTGTCTTAGCGTACGCTCGCTATAAGTCCTTTGGCTAATAACTAACAAATCCAGGCTCTAGTATGTAGCCATGTGGCTTTGAAGGAACTTTCTTTTTCTTCTTCAACTCTAAATGAATGAAATATGAATAACAAAAAGATGTCATAGAGATTGCATTGAGCACATCTACTGAGGGTGCCCCTAGAAGGTAGCCCCCCCCCCCCCCCCCCCACACACACACACATTCCCCTGGCGGGCTTTGATCAGCGCCAACAGTTTGACGGACGCGCCACCTAGCGTCATCCTGACACATCAACATTGCCTCCCTGTGACCGGGCGCGGTGGCCGAATCGGTAGAGCGCGAGCCTCGTGTGCGGGAGATCGGGAGTTCGGTTCCCGGTCAAGTCAAACCAATGACTTATAAAAATCGATACTTGTCACTTCCTAACCTGGTGCTTGGCATTAATAGGATAGGGCAAGGACTGGTTAGCTCAGTGTCTGGATAATGTGACTGAGTGGGATATCGGGTCATGGTGCCAGCAGCCTGATTTCCCAGTGGGGCAGTAATAAAAAGTCGCCTTGAGTGTGCACTATCACAAGTCAGTACCCATCCTGATATGACCTTAGATGTTGCCCGGATGTAAAACTCCCAACAACCAACCAACCACGCCTTGCTGTGACATATGCAGCTCCTCACCTCCCCGTGACAGATGCAGAATGAGAGACCGACGCTCCCCGAGGTCAGCGCGCAGCGAACGGGCGACCACATGGAAAATTTATGTATTAATATTTTGACAATTGATGATTGTGACCGCGCGGCGGAAGTCGGTGCAGACGACAGCTTTGGTTGCTGATGGCCCCCACTGCCTCCGTGTAACAGATGCGGCCGCATCCGGCCTGCCTCCAACTGACAGATGCTGCTCACGTTTTGGTCCGCTTAGATTAAAGTGGCATAGTCCGAGGAAGCATCAAATTTTCAAATCCAAAACACTTACCTAGATTTGATTCTGCATATCTAAAGCCGTGTTCACACGGGAAAAGTTCAAAGCGATTTAGACAAGGCGAATCATATGAATCGATTTAGTTTGAAAGTGTTTCGCGTTCACACGGGCAGTGCTTTGAGTCGGCTTAAGGCAGAAATGGATATCTGCGCATGAGCAAGTCCAGACTAACCAGCACCAGCATCTGTTTCGACTGAATCGTATTGTTTTGGAATGGTCAAAACTTCTGCTGGGCAGTGAAACCCTAAAAATAAATGATGAAAAAAATATCTGTGCACAGCTAGCAGTTTCATAGAGCAAATTTACCGGAAAGTCAACACACTCAGGTCTCGACTGTCACATCCTTAATCCGCCTCAAGTAAGTCGGTTGCGTTCACACGAGCGATATAAGTCGAATCATAAAATTCGGTTCATATAAACCACCTACAGAGGTGGTATAGATGAAGCGATCTAGCTGAATCGATTCAGCCCTAAATCGCTTTAGTGTAGCGTTCACACGGCGAATGTGAAGCGAACTAGACAAGTTGATTCATATGAATCGAATTAACTGCCCAGTGTGAACGGGGCTATACTTAGATACTGATGCACTTATTGAGCATTTGTCACCACACAGAAGGGCACATTGAGTCAATTTAATAGAACCTGTTACTGCATAAGCCTATGATGTCGAAGAGTTTTGGTGTGCTTGCCAACATCATTTTGGCATTTTTGCACTTCAAAGTTAGCCATAGAAAATGAAAGTTACTTCAAACTAAAGTAAGGTAGATTATAACGATCAACCTAATATATTTATCTCAGAAAATGACAGAAACACAAAACTATCAGACTATGTAACTTTAAAGGCACGGAACATCACAAGTGCCCAGTCCACCCATTGGTAGTAGTATTTTATCGTGAAAAATGTATTGAGAAATAAAAACAAGACAAAAGAACCCCCCCCCCCCAAAAAAAAAACCCACACACATCTAACCTAATAAGCTTCTGAATGCTTAGGAACGATACTAGTGCCTTGAAGGGGGACATTCCAGTCACCCACAACCCCCAAATAATAAATAAAAGCACAAATAAATATAGGTTACAAATACATATACATATAACCTGGCTTCTTACAGACTTAGAATTAGCCGTACTTGGGTGCTGGACCCTACACCTTGACACACTGAACAAAAAAAGCTCCTTCAGAATAAGGTAAACCAGACAGGTCCCAGACAATCCTTTGAATCAAGTTGTGTGAACATACAAGGACGAACACACACATACTCCATACACACTCGCAGACACCTACAGACACACATGATTCACGCGCACACACCCACACCCAGCCACACGGGAGGACCGCTGATACTTCAGAGTCATAGCTGTACAAAGGCGACCAAAATGTGCTCATTAATTATATGGAGTCGGTGGCGATTTAAACGCACCAATCGGAGCTGATTAGAACATGAAAGGCGTGACGCTGAGACCAGCATTCCACCGCAGACGACTTTCATCCCGCGTCTCAATTAGGCTCGTTGCCGTAGGTGGCGCCGCCTGCCGGATGTATACCGGGTCACTAACCGTATTTCAGCGTCCTGAGGTGAGTGAGTGGGTGGTTGGTTGGTTGTTGTTTTAAGTCCTGGCAACATCTAAGATCATATCAGGACGGGCAGCGAATTGACAGTGCGCACTCATGGCGACATTATAGGGCTGCCCCACTGGGAGACCAGGCCACCAGCACCATGACCTGATATCCCACTCAGTCACATTATCCTGACACTGAGCCGACCAGCCCGTGCCCTATCCGAATAATGCAGAGTGACTGGCTAGGAAGCGACAAGCATACATTTTAAAGTCATTGGTTTGACCAAGGTTCGAACCAGTGAATCCCACGATCTGGTCGAGTAGTGGGTGAGTGAATGAGTGGATGAATTAGTGAGTGGGTGAGTGAGTGGGTGAGTGAGTGGATGAGTGAGTGAGTGAGGTTAGCCTCCCCCGAACGCTGCTCTTGTTTCGAAATATTGGTGTGAGCATTAGCCGTATATTCAAAAGCAACAAGGTTTGACATGTGTGTCTCTGATGATGATGATGATGATGATGATGATCGTGGTTGGTGGTAGTGTATGGTGGCGGTGGTGGTGGTGGTGGTGGTGGTGGTGGTGGTGGTGGTGGTGGTGGTGGTGGTGGTGGTGGTGGTGGGAGTCCAGGACTGGGTTCTATACATAATCTATCAATTATTTCCAGCCGAAATATTTCCCGCCTCAATAGATTTAAAAACGCATGCCGACCTACATATCAAATGCAAGCTCACCATGCCACGAATTCAATCTTATGCCATGAATTCAACCATGAATTCAACCTTAATTAATCCTTTAATATTCCTCCCCTCCCATGCATAATCGTTTAATTTCAATAATAATAATAATAATAATAATAATTTTGATATTATTACTAAAAAACCGATGATGATTTATTACCGCATAAGCTTGCCATAGCTTGTAAAACCAGCGCGGCTTTGCCTGGCGTGGGGAGGGGGGGTGGGGTAGGGGGGGGGGGGAGGCTCAGTGTTAGTTAATGTATAGCATTTACTGACACATCAAGCACAATGATTAGGAGAGACTGGGCACGCCGGGGACACTCACTCCGCCGCCAGTTCACACACGCCCGCCGATTGGCCAGCCACCCCTCTTTCATCTGACCGCAGCTCCGTCTCAACATTAAACAACGCCCGGCGAAACGCCAGGAATCTAAGACTCGAGCAGCTCCCGGCGTGTGAGCTGAATGACGAGGCAGTTATTAAGGGCGTCAAACGAGAGCAGCTCACAACAGCTCACAGCAACTCACAGCCGCTCGGGCCCCGCGGTTGAACTTCTCGCAACTGTTGGAAGTGGCGCCTTTTTGTGCATATAGTGGCGCCCAACGCGACCCGCGTCGTCTCAAGCTTCTGACGGCCCGTAAATGCCAGTTCTATAATAGAGATGAGCTTTGCCGTCTTTGTGTGGTGGCGTCACTTTGAGGCGAACTTCCATCAAAGTTTGCACGGCAGGTATGATAAGAATAAACAGGGTGTCAGTGCGTGTGTGTTGTGTTGTGTTGTGAGTTGTGTGTTCCATGTGTGTGTGAGTATGTGCTTGTGTGTGTTTTTGCACGGCAGGTATGATAAGAATAAACAGGGTGTCAGTGAGTGTGTGTGTGTTTTGTGTTGTGAATTGTGTGTGTTGTGTTGTGAGTGTGTGTTGCATGTGTGTGTGAGTTCTGTGTGTGAGTATGTGTTTGTGTGTGTTTTTGCACGGCAGGTATGATAAGAATAAACCAGGTGTCAGTGCATGTGTGTGGTGTGTTGTGAGTTGTGTGTGTGTGTGTTGTGTTGTGAGTGTGTGTTGCATGTGTGCGTGTGAGTTCTGTGTGTGAGTATGTGTTTGTGTGTGTTTTTGCACGGCAGGTATGATAAGAATAAACCGGATGTCAGTGCGTGTGTGTGGTGTGTTGTGAGTTGTGTGTGTGTGTTGTGTTGTGAGTGTGTGTTGCATGTGTGCGTGTGAGTTCTGTGTGTGAGTATGTGCTTGTGTGTGTTTTTGCATGGCAGGTATGATAAGAATAAACAGGGTGTCAGTGTGTGTTGTGTTGTGTGTGTTGTGTTGTGTGTGTTACATGTGTGTGTGAGTTGTGTGTATGTGTATTGTGTTGTGAGTGTGTGTTGCACATGTGTGTGAGTGTGTGTTTGTCTGTGTTGTGTGCATGTGTATTGTGCGTGTTGCGTGTATGGTGCGTGTGTGGGTGGGTGTTTGCGTGTGCGCGTGTGTGTGGAGGCGCGCGGGGTGTCGGGGTAACGGGGTAGTGGGAGGGGGGGGGGGGCAGGAGCTATCAAAGTAGGCATCACTTGGAATTACATCCAAAACGGCATCATAGTTCCCAGCGGAGTACTGATATGATGACGTCACATCAATGATGACGTCACATCAACGATTGCTTGTCCTCCAAGCACAGCGCTGCTTTCCTCCTCTATTGGGGTTTTATATCCCAACAACATCTATCGGGCGGGCACCGACTTGTGTCAGTGCGCAGTCAGCGGCGATATAGTGCTGCTAATTGCTTTTAGATACAAAGACGATCTGGGTCGGGTAATATTTATGTCTGGCATAAGACTACTCATCATTGCCGTGCCGAATACAGAGACAGTTCATCCAAACTTGTCTTTTAAATTTTAAATAAAATTTCTCTATCCATCAACTATTGTAATCAAGTTACTATATCATTGCTTTATCGTGCAGTGCCTTAGAATGGTTCCTGCAAGTGAGGGAGCTCCATTAAACTTACATTAGTGTCACTATTATTATCGTTGTCGTCGTCATCATCATCATCATCATCATCACCATCATCATCATCATCACCATAGTGAAGAGCCACCCAGGGCGCGCAGTTAATTACCAAAACCCACCGTAGCCTGCAGAACCCGCCCAATGCAGCAAACCTAAATTCATATATAATAAACAAAATACAAACGACAATACACTTTATATACTATTTATAATAGCCTAATGCATTATGCATCACATATATGCACACATCAATTGTACACTGACACACACTTGAGAGATTGGTTGGTTGTACGTTGGAGTTTTACATTCAGGCAACATCTTAGGTCATATCAGGATGGGTACTGACTTGTGACAGTGTGCACTCATGTCGACTTTATATTGCTGCCCCACTAGGAGACCAGACCACCAGCACCATGACCTGATATCCCACTGTCACATTATCCTGACACTGAGCCAACCAGTCCTTACCCTATTCTAGTAATGCCGAGGGCCTGGCTAGGAAGTGACAAGTATCAATTGTTACGTCATTGGTTTGACTCGCCAAGGGTTCGAACCCGTGCATCCGAATCCCATGATCTACCAAACATATTTGAGAGTGGAAATGGCTTAATAAATCATTAACCATGCGCAGGCTTGATGCAGGCTTGATGCAGGCTTGATGCAGGCTTGGTGCAGTCTTCATGCAGGCTTCATGCAGGCTTCACCCAGGCTTCATGCAGGCTTCATGCAGGCTGCACGCAGGCTGCGCGCAGGCTTCATGCAGGCTTCATGCAAACTGCGCAGGCTACTCTATCATTTACATCAGACCCCGGAAGTTTTCCTTTAGATCCTCTCCACACATTCACCTCTCCCCGCAATCTCCAGGCACAACGCGACCCGCCCACACACTGAGCAGCCGACCGAAACTCCGCCCGGAGAGTGCGCCCAGCCAGCCACTACTGTAACAGGTAATACATCAACTTCCGCTTCCGGGTCAGGCTGCGTTGACCCTTGCGACCCCTGCCGGTGACCTGTGGATACAGGAGGCGCGGGGTGTCCATTTCGAAATCAGCGAGGCGAGACGAGAGAAGGCGTTTTACTAACAGTCCGATATACAATACAATACTGTACTAAGAAAAACTTAGTCCTATCACATTGTTGTAGAAATTTATAATATTTAATAGTATAAACAACAAAAAACAACAACAAAAAACGCGAACATAAGATGTGAGGTCTTTCGTGACCGGATCGAATGCGGTGGCCGAATCGATAGAGCGCAGGCTTCCCAAGGAGAAGGTTGGGAGGTTGAATCCCAGCCGAGTCAAACCAATGACTTATAAAACTGATACTTGTCGCTACCTAGCCTGGCGCCAGCATTAATATGAGCTGACAAGGACTGGTTAGCACAGTATCAGGATAATGTAGGATAATGTGACCATGTGTGAAGTCAGGTCATGGTGCCAGCAGCCTGGTTTCCCAGTGGGGCAGCACTATAAAGTCACCATGAGTGTGCACTGTCACAAGTCAGTACCCATCCTGATATTACCTTAGATGTTGCTAGGATGTAAAACAACAAACAACAAACAAACCTTCGAGACCATTCAAATAATTTTATTTTGAAAGGAAAATAGTCCGCGAATGTTAGTTCAAAGCCATGGTATGTAACCAAGTCTGGGGAAGCTTTGATCTAGAAATCAAAGAGATTATATGTGTGGACATTATGCACTGTGTGAGTTTGCTATGTGATTTAAAAAAAAAAAAAAAATCAAAGACATCAAAGATCCCAAACCAATGTTATCCTTGGAATCAACCCTCGTTGTATATCAAAGGTCTCATTTTCTCATATTTCGAGATTGTGCGCGCGCAATTTAAAGGAAAAAAGAGTTTCTCGTAAATTAATAAAGAGCAAGGCTGGCATGTATCTTAGCCAACGGCTGTAAAGTATGCCATTAAAGCTGTGAATAAGGAAGATCAAAGTGCACAAAGGTGGCGAATAATGCACTCTGACGGCATACTTGAATGCCCACAGAAAATATATTGGATAAATGCCAATAATCATCTTGTTTACCGGAGCTTCACATCATAGCAACATCTAAGGTCATATCAGGATGGGCACCAACTTCTAACAGTGTACACTCATGTTGGCTTCACAGTGTTGGCTCACACAGAAACCAGGCCACTGGTATGATGCCCCAATATATAACTCAGTCACATTATCCTAATGCTGATCAAACCAGTCCTTGCCCTATCCTATTAATGCTGAGTGCCAGGCTAGGTAGCGACAAGTATTGATTTTGTAAGTCATTGGTTTAACTCGGTCGTTTCAGCTCATTAGAATTCACTTTCAATGGGAACCTAGATTGGGGTCACTCAGTAACTTTTGTTGTTGTTGCTGACAATTGCAAATGGCTAATGGGTACGTCACTAAAAAACAACCACAACGACGTTTAAGAGACATAGGAGCGATATTGGAATGTTACTACTACTACTAGTACTAGAGGAAAGGACTTTTGCTACAGATTTACATAGCATATGGAGCAATGTCGAGTGTGGTGTGGGCATGGTATGGTGAGTTGGGATACAATGAGGTTGGAAGGGGCATGCTGAGGTAGGCATGGTGAGGTGGAGCATGGTGAGGTGCGTTGGGATACGCTGTGGTGGAAAGGGGCATGCTGAGGTAGGCATGGTGAGGTGGAGCATGGTGAGGTGAGTTGGAATACAATTAGGTCGGAAGGGGCATGCTGAGGTAGGCATGGTGAGGTGGAGCATGATGATGTGAGGTGGGATACACTGAGGTGGGAAGGGGCATGCTGAGGTAGGCATGGTGAGGTGGAGCATGGTGAGGTGAGTTGGGATACACTGGGGTGGGAAAGGGGCATGCTGAGGTAGGCATGCTGAGGTGGAGCATAATGAGGTGAGTTGGGATACACTGGGGTGGGAAGGGTCATGCTGAGGTAGGCATGGTGAGCTGGAGCATGGTGAGGTGAGTTGGGATACACTGAGGTGGGAAGGGTCATGCTGCCATGGTGAGGTGGAGCATGGTGAGGTGAGTTGGGATACACTGAGGTGGGAAGGGGCATGCTGAGGTGGGCATGCTGAGGTAGGCACGGTGAGGTGGAGCATGGTGAGGTGAGTTGGGATACACTGGGGTGGGAAGAGGCATGCTGAGGTAGGGTTGGTTGTTGCAATTTTACGTCCTGGCAACATCTAAGGTCAGGAGCTGCTGAGGTAGGCATGGTTGTTGTTGTTGGTTTTTGTTGTCTTACCTCCTAGCAACATCTAAGGTAATATCAGGACGGGTACCAACTTGTGACAGTGCACACTCATGACAACTTGTATAGTGCTGCCCCACTGGGAAATAAGGCTGCCAGCACCATGACCCAATATCCCACTGTCACATTATCCTGATACATAGCTAACCAGTCCTTGCCCTATCCTATTAATGCCGAGCGGCAGGCTAGGTAGTGACAAGTATCAATTTTGTAAGTGGGAAGAGGCATGATGAGGTGGAGCATGGTGAGGTGAGGTGGGACATCATCACGTGAGGTGGGGCATGGTGAGGTGCAATGGGGCATGGTGAGGTGCAATGGGGCATGGTGAGGTGAGGTGGAGTATGATGAAGGATATGGTGAGGTGAGGTGGAGCATGATGAAGTATATGGTGAGGTGGGTTAACATCAGGTGAGGTGGTGCATGATGAGGTGTGACGGGGCATGATTGGTTGGGTAAGGTGATTTAACGTGAGGTGAGACATGAGGAGGGACATGAGGAGGGACATGAGGTAGGACATGAGGTGGGACATGAAGGGGTAAATGAGGTGGGACATGAGGGAGAACATAAAGTGGGATATGAGGGGGATATGAGGGAGGACATGAGGGGTGGTTGATGTGGTAATGTAGCACACTCCGCTAGGAGGAAGAGGTGAGTGACATGAGAAGGGAATGACTGGAGATGATGCACTCTGAGATTGGATGGGGTGAGGCCTGATTGCAGGTTGGGGGGGGGGGGGTGAGGAGGTTGTGAGGTGAAGGCCCCCTGGAACTGACTACTGAAGTGCGAAGGGCATGAGTGATGGCGGCGGACTGTGACACGAGATGGACAAGACGAGGTGTGACGGGGCAGGTGAGGTGGTGGGGGTGGAGGGTAGAGAGCATGGCTCACAGAGCTACTGGAGGAAGTGGGAGGAGGTGAAGGGGGCGGGGCTCATGGGGGTGGGGTAAGGATAAGTCAGCAAAGCACTGAAATTAGAATGGGTTCGAACCCTGGTCGAACCAATGACTTAAAAATTGATACTTGTTGCTTCCTAGCCAGGCGCTCAGCATTATTAGGATAGGGCAAGGACTGGTTGGCTCAGTGTCAGGATAATGTGACTGAGTAGGATATCAGGTCATGGTGCTGGTGGCCTGGCCTCCCAGTGGGGCAGCACTATAAAGTCGCCATGCGTGCACACTGTCACAAGTCGGTACCCCTCCTGATATGACCTTAGATGTTGCTAGGACGTAAAACAACAACAAATAAACAAAACTGAAGTTAGAATACAGCATGGTCCGGCAATGGCAAGGTGAAGCGGGGCACTTAAGGGCAGCAGTTCGGTGAAGGCAGAGCCAGTATAAAGCACACACACCGACACACACGCGCGGGCGCGTGCACACACACCCGCACAAGTCTGTGAAGGCAATGGGCAGTGCCCACTGAGTGTGGAGCGAGCCGGTAGAGGGCAGCACGGCGCGGTGCGACGCCGGGCGGGCAGCGGATCCTCGTTACTGAGGCAAGCCTGGAGGGCTGTGGGCACGGCGGGGGTGCGGGGACGGGGGTGTAGGGGGCGCCACCGTGCGGCGGGATGGCGGGCGGGGGAAGGGGGGGGGAGAGAGGAGCGCCACCGTGTGGCGGGAGGGCGGAGCGGGGGGGGGGGGGGGGGGAGAGGCACCACCGTGTGGCGAGAGGGCGGGGCTGGGCGGGGCGGGAAGGGGAGGGCGTGCAGGCTGTGTGTAGGCCCCTGACCCCTGCTGACAAAGCACCTGCCGGCGTCCCGCTCACATCTCCTCTGATCTTCTGCTAGCATGTCAGGGCCGGCGGCCGATCAAAGCGCCCAGCAGCGGACAGAGAGATTGACACCCTCCTTCTCTGCTCATCACTTGTGTTCGACCGGCCAATAGGATCCTATAGGATCACCGCCCCGCTGCATCAACATCAATGGACACTGCTAACTCATTGCCGTCTGCCATTTCCCGCCAAAACTCGAATTACCTTAAAAAATGAAGTAGCCACTTAGAATTGGGGGGGGGGGATTTTGGAGAGGGATTTTAGGAGGGGGTTTATATGTCTCAGTGTAGAGTTTGGCTGGGTTTTTTTAAACTCGGTTGGTAGCATTTTTAAGGGAGGTATTTTTTCTTCTTCTCGAATTGAGGTGCAAGGTTTTAAAGATGGACTCCCGCGATCAAAGGCCTCGCACAGCTGATCCATTTCACATAGGCATCAATGTTAAGGCTAATGCTATCTTCTATTATAGACGTCCACCCAGGCCAGGCATCACAGGGCCCAGGTCAGGACGAAACCTTAAAATACCGTCACACGCCCGCCACCAAAAGTAACACACACATCGCCACACACACACCGACATACAAACACACACCAACACACACACTGACACACACCAACACATATACATACACCGACATGCGCAAGCACAAATACAGATACACACACACCAACAAACACACCAAAACACACACTGACATACAGACACACCAACACACACACACTGACACACACAAGCACACACACCGACACATATACACACACCGACATGCACAGGCACAAATACAGACACACACACCAACAAACACACCAAAGCACACTGACATGCACAATCACCCACACAGACACATGCACCAACACACAAATGCACACATATACACACACCGACATGTCCAAGCACACATACATACACACCAACACACACTGACAGATATATACACAACCTGACATACACACCGACATGCACAAGCACATATATGGATACACACATACACACGCCAACCCATACACCAACACACAATGACATGCACAAGCACACATACAGACACACCAACACACACTGACAGATAGACACACAAACTGACATACACACTGACATGCACAAGCACATATATGGATACACACATACACACACATACACACACCAACCCATACACCAACACACACTGGCATGCACAAGCACACATACAGACATACACACCGACACACACCGACACACACCAACACACACCCACACCCACACAAAGGGGCAAAGCAACTCCACTGCATTGATCGGTTCTCTTGTGAAACTTTGCCAGAAGGGTATTCGGATAGGACAGGCCCAAGTTCATACATCAAGATCCGACCAGCCTGCATTCACCCCCGTCTGTGCACACTGGGTGACATGCTCAGTGAAAAGGAGTCACTTGTGCAGCGCAATCAACGCAACATGGCGCCATTAGTGGAGTCACCTGATAAATCACCATACACCTGATGACTTACTAACGGTCGATGAATTACAGGGTCCGTACATGTGTGAAGATATGTAATTCGAGGTTATTTCAAGGCTTTTCACAGCTATTTTATTTTATAGGAATTCAAGACTATTTTCATTTGGATTTCAGGGAAAAAATAACAATGGCAAATGATTTTGAACTAATTTAGATCAGTGGGGACAGCTTAATGCAATTAAAGTCTTTTCATATTTAATGGTATTCATCATCATCATCATCATCATCATCATCATGCTGTCGGTCGTGATGCGACAAAGACTGCTTTTCATTACTTGACTGCCGCTCCCCATTTAGCTCTCTGCTGTGAGAGTGATGTCCATGAGTCGGTCTTAATGTCTCTCAGCTTCAGGTTTCTCTTGATGGTATCTTGAACCGGAGACGAGGGCGCCCTCTCTTTCTGTAACCATAAGACAGTTGAGAATAGAGGATCTGCTTTGGTAGCCTGTCTGATGACATCCTCATGAGGTGTCCAGTCCACCAGAGATTCTTTTTGATCAGAAGATCTTCCATAGAGGGCAGTCCCGTCCATTTGAGTATTTCCTTATTTGTCACTTTGTCCATCCAGGTTAGCCTCATGATTGAACGCAGATGTCGCATCATGAAGGCATGCAGCTTTTTCACCTGTCGTCTGCACACTGTCCAGGCCTCGGCTCCGTATAGTAGGGTGGAGATAGCACGATTGCATGGTAGATCTTCCCTTTGACCCGCATGGACACATGGTGGTTGTTCCAGAGTCTCTGGCATAGTTGGCCAAAAGATGTGCTAGACTTGGCCATCCTCCTCTGTATTTCAGCATCAATGCGTCCATCACTTGATATAGTGCTTCCGAGGTAGGTGAATTCCGGAACAGAGTTCAGCTTGTTTCCGTCAACCATGATATCCTCCTCTCGGGTTCTTGTAGAGTTGGGTTGGTACAGCACCTCCGTCTTCTTGATGTTAATCTTCAGGCCAAACTTCTTTGATGCATCGGAGAAAGCGTCCACTATTTTCTGGATCTCTTCAGCACAGTGGGCAACCAGTGCACTGTCATCTGCATATAGCAGCTCTCCCACCAGTATCCGAATAGTCTTGGTCTTCGCTCTGAAGTGTGCGACATTGAATACTCCTCTATCTATCAAACTTAGCACTGCTCTGATACCTCCCCCCCTCACACCCCCATCCCATACCTCTCACACTTATCAATAGTCTGATACCCCCCACACACCCCTCTCCTACCTCTCACACTTAGCACTGCTCTGATACCCCCCTCACACCCCCATCCCATACCTCTCACACTTATCAATAGTCTGATACCCCCCCACACCCCCATCCCATACCTCTCACACTTATCAATAGTCTGATACCCCCCCACACCCCTCTCCTACCTCTCACACTTAGCAATAGTCTGATACCCCCCACACACCCCTCTCCTACCTCTCACACTTAGCAATAGTCTGATTACCCCCCCACAACCCCTCTCCTACCTCTCACACTTAGCAATAGTCTGATACCCCCCACAACACCCCTCTCACACTTATCAATAGTCTGATACCCCCCCACACCCCTCTCCTACCTCTCACACTTAGCAATAGTCTGATACCCCCCACACACCCCTCTCCTACCTCTCACACTTAGCAATAGTCTGATACCCCCCACACCCCTCTCCTACCTCTCACACTTAGCACTGCTCTGATACCCTTCCCCCCTCCCCTACCTACCTCTCAAACTTAGCACTGCTCTGAGAACCCCCACCCCCCCCACCCCCTCCTATCTATCAAACTTAGCACTGCTCCTGATACCACCCCCCCCCCCCCCATCACACCGCCCATCCCATACCTCTCACACTTAGCAATAGTCTGACACCCCCCGACACACACACACACACCCCTCCTACCTTCTCACACTTAGCACTGCTCTGATACTCCCTCCCCCCTCCCCTACCTACCTCTCAAACTTAGCACTGCTCTGAGAACCCCCACCCCCCCACCCCTCTATCTATCAAACTTAGCACTGCTCTGATACCCCACCCACCCCCTCCCCCCCCTCAACACACCCCATCCCATACCTCTCACACTTAGCAATAAGATCTGACCACACCCCTCGATCACACACACGGACACCCCCTCTGCCTACACTCTCCACTCCACACTTAGCACTGCTCTGATACCCTTCCCCCCCTCCTACCTACCCTCAAACTTAGCACTGCTCTGAGAACCCCCCCCCCCCCCCCCCCCTCTATCTATCAAACTTAGCACTGCTCTGATACCACTCCCCCCCCCCCCCTCACACCCCCCATCCCCATACCTCTCACACTTAGCAATAGTCTGACACCCCTCGACACACACACACCCCTCTCCTACCTCTCACACTTAGCACTGCTCTGAGACCCCCCCGCCCCCTCCCCTACCTACCTCTCATAACTTAGCACTGCTCTGAGAACCCCCCCCCCCCCCCCACCCCTCTATCTATCAAACTTAGCACTGCTCTGATACCCCCCCCCCCCCCCTCACACCCCCATCCCATACCTCTCACACTTAGCAATACTCTGATACCCCCCCACCACCACACACCCTCTCCTACCTCTCACGCTTACCAATACTCTGATACCCCCCCACACACCCCTCTCCTAACTCTCACACTTAGCACTGCTCTGATACCCCCCCCCCCCACCCCTGCCCTACATACCTCTCAAACTTACCGCTGCTCTGAGACCCCCCCCCCCCCCACACACACACCCTACTATCTATCAAACTTAGTACTGCTCTGATACCCCCCTCACACACCCATCCCATACCTCTCACACTTAGCAATAGTCTGACACCCCCCGACACACACACACCGCCTCTCCCTACCTCTCACACTTAGCACTGCTCTGATACCCCCCCCCCCCACCCCTGCCTACCTACCTCTCAAACTTACCGCTGCTCTGAGACTCCCCCCCCCCCCCCCCCCCCCACCACACACCTACTATCTATCAAACTTAGCACTGCTCTGATATCCCCCTCACACACCCATCCCATACCTCTCACACTTAGCAATACTCTGATACCCCCCCCCCCCACCCCACTCCTACCTCTCACACTTAGCACTGCTCTGAGACCCACCCCCCACACACACACATCCCTACCTCTCACTTACCACTGCTCTGAGACCCCCCCCCCCCCCCCCCACCACACACACCTCTCCTACCTCTCACACTTACCACTGTTCTGAGAACACCCTCACCCCCAACACCCCTCCCCTACCTCTCACACTTAGCACACTGCTCTCAGTACTTCCTGCCATTGTTCCCAATCGGGTACCCGCCTTATTCCCTTGGAAACCTATTCCTATGTGGACCGACGACCCAGCCCCACCCCCCCACATGAGCGCCACCCCCACCCCCACTTTCACCCCGTCCCCCCACCCCAGCCCCACAACCCTTTCTCCCCTCCATTCTTCCTTTGCTAAAACAAACCCCCACTTTGAGCATTCAAACATCAAAGCCCACTGAGGTGTTTCTTCCCCTAGCCCCACCCCACTCCACCCCACCACCCCCTCTCCCCCGTACCCATCACAGCAGCATGTTTTGTCAGTGTTTAGAGTGTCTATATTGGTGGTGGGGGCGTGCGCCGGCCGGGTGAAATACTAAGCATAATTAGACGCAATTAGCCTAATTAAGTGACATGAGAAGGGTTCGCTAGGGTAGCCCTGCACCTTGCTGACAGATCTGCGTTGGTCAATGCATGGCCAGCATGCCCAGCTGTCCACAGACGAGGTCTGCGCTGGCGGCGCGCCCTTCCCTGCCGCGCCGCATCCGACCCGTTTGATTCGGCAATCTTCTTCCCCTTTGTGTCCTCCCCGGGCCCAGCTAAACTGGACAGGCCTTTAACATTTTAAGAGCGACGTCGGCGCGCTACGGGGAGAGGACAGCAAGTACCAACTTCTCATGACTGCCCCTCACATCTTCATCAATCGCCAGGACCATCAGTGGTCGGGGCACAGACAAGAGACGCGGTGATGATCTAGACTATGATTCACACACACACACGCACACGCACACACACACTCAGACACACACACACTCACAAACACACACACTCACATACACAGACACTCGCGCACACGCACACATACAGTCACACATTCACACACTCACAAACACATGCACACACTCACAAACATACATACTCACAAATACACACACACTCACAAACACACACACAGATACACGCACTCACACACACTCACACACACACACAAACACACACTCACAAACACACACATGCACACTCACACATTCACTCACAAACACACTCACACGCACAAACACACACACGCACATTCACAAACACACAGGCTGGCTGCCAGCCGCACTGCTTGCATTGCATGCCTGCCCGCACGAAAGACACTTGTGTCGTTGTACTGCGCCGGTATTGCATGCGTGTGTGTTGTGTGTGTGGTGTGTGTTGTGTGTGTATTGTGGGAGTGAAATTGATCAAAGACATGCGCGGAATAACAAGAGTCTCCCTCCCCTCCTCCTCCCTTCTGTAATGCAACTCATTGAAAGGTTTCTAAGTTTAATGGGGACAGAATAAGCCCCAGATTCCTCTCTTTTATCATATATATATAATACAGGACTTCCGAGCTTATATATTTATACAAATGTAGATATATATATATATATGTATATATATATACATATACGTGTATATAAATATATATATATATATTTTCCTCTAGTGTGTGCGGCGCAAGGGATGCCACCCTAATAGATTACCCTACAGCTGGGTGGTGGTGGTAGTGGGGGGGGGGGGGCACTCCACCAAGCCGCCTATGGAGGAGTGATGATGATAATAATAATAATAATAATAATAATAATAATAATAAGTAGATGTTCCCCTAGCATTTATACTCATATAATGCGTTATACATCACATATATCTCCTATTTGTGTAACCGTTTTAGCAGGTTGCTATACATACTCGCCTTCTCACTCTCACTGTTCATATAACTCTCTCATTCTCATGCCCTTTCCGATTCTCACCCTCACTCTCTTCCACCCCCCTCCCCCCATGTATACTCTTATGGGGGGAGGGGGGGGGTGGAAGAGAGTGAGGGTGAGAATCGGAAAGGGCATGAGAATGAGAGAGTTATATGAACAGTGAGAGTGAGAAGGCGAGTTAAAGTGAGTATGAGGGAGAGGGAGAGGGAGAGGGGGGGGGGTAAGGAGAGGGAAAGTGTGAGGGAGAGGGAGAGGAGGAAGACGGACAGGGAGAGGGAAGGGGGAAATGTCAAGCACACAAACGTGTGTGCCATAAAGACTTACCTGCAATAACTATTGAGCCATATCCATTCTCCATCTTAGGGATTCACCGATATGAATAGTACCAACTTGAACAAATTACGAAACATGTCCCTCAAAGTGTGCTAGTGTCGTCTTGATCAGAAAAATAAAAAGGTACGTAGCAAATCTAATGACGCCTCTAGGACACATTGCTTTTTATCATCGGCTATTGGATTTCAATTGACATATGGTCATTCTGACATATTTCTTTGGAGGAAACCCGCTGCCGCCACATAGGCTACTCTTTCTGATAAGCAGCAAGGGGTCTTTTACATACACTTTCCCACAGACAGGACAGCAGGGCAGGATGAACCAGTTGTGGACCACTGGTAGGAAAGGAAAATATCCCAAACTGCAAACAGATCCACTGAGAAGTATAGATCCGATGACCGACAACTTCCCAGGTGGACACTCTACCGCCTGATCTACGTCCCACTCCTCTAAACACATATGTTGCTGATCATTCTTTAAAAAAATTTATTTTTTTTTAAAACCCCACATCAACATTAGCAATACTTCATCTGTACGGCCTAAATAACCATGCAGTATAAGCAGCTTATACTCAAACTTGGGAAGTAAAATACAGCACACAAATATCCCACATGCACACACCTTGGCTTAAATTCAAACTAGGTACAATTTCAATGCACCCATCGAAATTCCCTAACTTTATTTAACCTTAAGCACCTCCACACTTAACCACTTTTCATTGCAATAACTCCTCCTCCCCAACAGGACCTCTGAAAAAAAGAAAACAATATCATATAATATATAAATTATATATATTAATATATATATATATATATATATATATAATATATATATATACATATATATGCAAGCCTTTTAGCTTAGAACTGTTGCCGTAACCTAACTCCAAAAGGTTTAAGTAACTTTAAAAGGCCCTCAGATGTCCGCAATTTACACTCTGATAATGCACTCAGAGGTAAAAGCTCTACGCGCACAAAGCATTGAGGGTATTTTATTTCACTGTCCTTTGTTAAATGATTCCGTTGCAGTGACAATAGATTTAGTGTTGCCCATCAAGAATTTGTGTGTAATTATTTTGTGACAGATTGGGCCTTTGTATTTGTAGAACACAGGAGGTTCAGTTATTTTTGCTCATACAGGCCACGGCTATACATATTCACTGGGTTCTGTCATGGCGAAGCTAAACATGGATTACTAATGTGAACTGCACTAGTGCTGAGTATGATGATGATGATGATGATGATGATGATGATGATGTATAGATAATTTGGTGTCTTTTGGCATTAATTTGATGGTTGGATAAAGGAATGGAGGGGATCCCAATGTTAGTGGGTGGGGGACTCGGTGGGGTAGGGGGGCAGGGGACACAGAGGGAGGAAAGCATGGGGTATCCTGGGTATTGTGTTCAGTTGTTTCCAGAGCTCATAGGATAAAATATTGGCTGGCGCTTTGGTTTTAAAAATGCCATGGTTTCATCGGGTTATGCTTTCATCACAAAAGTATACACCCAAAGGAGTGCGTGCACAAAGTACACCCCGCTTATTTTCCTGAGATTCTAGCCCTGTACTTTACCATATGACCTCAAATGTAGTTAGGATGTAAAATCCCCAAATTACTCACCTTTACTTATCAGGTTTTGTATAATTTGACAGTCACAGCTCTCAACCTTATTTTTGTGTATGAGGTTTTAGGCTAAGGTCACCCACAGGTAACAAACAGTATGACACTCGTCAAAAGTCAGCGTATTGTTCAGATGGACTATGGAGATCTAGCGCCCCCCCTCCTTTTCCCATCTGTAGCTGTCCTGAGTCAGCCAAAAACTCTCGAAGCCCAAATGGGGTCAGGCCAACGTCAACCAGGGTGGGTTGATTTCAGTTCCAGACCAGTGAGCGGTTCAGGCTCGGTCCACGTCCAGGTTCTTATTAGTGGTCACTCTTCCGTGGTCGGTCCTGGTCACCGCGGATCCGGTCTAGGTCCAGTCTTCCTCGACACGGCATCAGGCATCATGGGCGGCGGCAGGCCCAATGAGAGTGAAGACAGCCGGAAGTAGCGCTTGCAGCGCCACTGTACTTCCCAGTGGCAGTGGTGTGAACTAGCAGCTCGACAACTATACACCATAACACGGTTTAGCGGCCATCTTGACCTAATTAGTGTTCGTAGGTAAACAAACGCACGTGGTATTGATTGTCAATGGCAGTGTCGCCAGTTAGCAGTCTTCATACAGAAAAAGTTAAATATCTCTAAAACCACACAAGCAAGAAACAAGCTGATTGGAATACACATAGAAAACATGTTTAACAAAAAGATTATATTGAATTGATATGGTTAGGGTTCGGGATTTCTATTAATTTTGAATAAAACTGACGTTTTGCACTGCGCGTACCGGCATACTCAATGCATTGTCAATGGCAGTGAGCAATCTTCAGAGAGAAAAAGTTAAATATCTCTAAAAGTACAACACCTAGAAACAAACTGATTGGAATACACATAGAAAACATGTTTACCAAAAAGATTATATTAAATTGATATGGTTAGGGTTCTGGATTTCTATTAATTTTGAATAAAACCGACGTTTTGCACTGTGCGTACCGGCAAACTCAATGCATTGCGGATGGTCGTGAGCAATCTTCATACAGAAAAAGTGAAATATCTCTAAAACCACACCATCTAGAAACAAATCGCTTGGTACACATATAGAAAACATACTCAACGAATAGATTATATTAAATTTATAAGGTTAGGGTTCTGGATTTCTATTAATTTTGAATAAAACTAATGCTTTGCACTGTGCATTCCAGCAAACTCAAGGCTATCAGGCTTTGTTTACCTATATCCGGAAGTGGCCTCGTTCTCGCGAAATTAGGACATGCCATATGGCCAACGGTACGTTATGATGGAGCAGGACACACTCAATCCTCCTTACAATTACACCCTCACTTTTCAACTGTCAGCCCGCAGTGGCCAATCGATAAGCCGGGCCGGACGGAGAGCGGGAGTTTGGTTCCCAGTCGAGTCAAACAAATGACTTATAAAACTGATACTTGTCGCTTCCTAGCCTGGCATTCGGCATTAATAGGATAGGGCAAGGACGGGTTGGCTCAGTGTCGAGATAATGTGACTGAGTGGGATATCAGGTCATGGTGCTGGCTGCCTGATTTCCCAGTGTGCAGCACTATAAAGTCGCCATGAGTGCGCACTGCCACAAGTCGGTACCCGTCCTGATATGACCTTAGATGTTGCCAGGACGTAAGACTGCAACAATCAACCAACCAACTGATCAACTTGTCAGTCCCAGAGATACTATACCTGCGTCATCTATCAAACACATGTGTGTGGGGGGAGGGGGTGGGGAAGGGAGGGTGTCTAGATCTCCCTGACTTGGTAGCTTCTTGTCAGTAGCCCTCCCCACCCCCTTGAGGCCTTGAGTGTCTGTGATATTGATGACTTAATGGAGGACACCAAAGCTTCTGAAGACATTGCAATGCAGGATTGTCTGCTTTCGTATGCTATATGTCTGCATACCCCCCTCCCCCGACAGGTAACCTATTTGTGGATCAGTTTATTGATCTGTTTGTTGTTGTTTTGTATCTTAGCAACATCTGAGGTTATATCAGGAGTGGTACCGACTTGTGACAATGCACACTCATGGTGACTTTATAGTGCTGCCCCACTAGGAGACCAGGCCACCTGCACCATGACCTGATATCCCACACAGTCACATTATCCTGATACTGTGTAACCAGTCGTTGTCCTATCCTATTAATGCCAAGCGCCAGGCTAGGTAGCGACAACTATCAATTTGATATGTCATTGGTTTGCCTCTGCTGGGATTGGAATTCCCAACCTTCCGCACGGGAAGCCTGCGCTCTACCGATTGTGCCACCGCGTCCGGTAGGTTTGTGGGTAGGAGTCCGGGCGGGAGGGGTGTCCGGGAAACTTGCTAGATGGAGCAACATTTGATCTGAATATGTACTTAATGTGGGTGTTTTATTATAAGCTCATAGAATCTAAGCTCTTTTCGGGACAGGATTAAATGGGATATGCCTTTGAGGTATGTGTGGTGATCAATACTGTGTTATTTCATTCATGTGTTGTTTTTGTTGTTGTTTTGTTGGATGTGTCTTTGGTTTTGTTCGAGAGGTATTCCATTTTATTGTAAGCACATTTAATGTGGGTCACCTGTATTGGTTCTATGCATATATATACTTAACGGCGTTTTCTACCGTTAGAGTTACACAACACATCTATTGTGGATTGATATCGAATTAGATGAGGCTGAATAGCAGCCACCTCTAGTTTGATATCAATCTGTGATCTCATCGAAGAGGAGACTAAGCCAATTTAATAGTTCACCTCTTAGAACTGAAGCCTATAGACCTATTTCAGTGTTTACAAACACGGGTGTATGCATGCGCACTTTGGCTGCAAAACATGTCATGTCTGACACACCATAATGGAAGAGCAGGCTTTCAGCCCCATGCCCTAATATCCCACTCAGTCGCATTATCCTAATACTGAGCTAACCAGTCCTTGTCATGTGCTACTAGTAGTAATGCTAAACACCAGGCAAGATAGCGACAAGTATCAATTTAGTAAGTTATTGGTTTGACTCAGTCATTGGTTTGACTCAGTCATTGGTTTGACTCAGTCATTGGTTTGACTACACCCACGACACATGAAGCCAGTCAACGCTCTTACCGATTTTGCCATCCTGTCCAGTAACAGAGTAAGAATTACCAACCTACAACATATAGTGAAATGAGTAAATATATGGCGACACCTGCTACCAAGTACCCGACCACACATACTGACATAGGTAATCATGTCAAATACAATGCAGTTACCACAACACCCACTGTTGATGGAGGTGGTGTTGGTGGTGGTGGTGGAGGTGGTGGTCGGGGTGATGGTGATGGTGTTGGTGATGATGGTGGTGGTGGTGGTGGTGGAGGAGGCGGTGGTGGTGGTGATTGAGGTGACGAGTAGTGACAGTGGTGGTGGTGATTCGTGATGCTGATGGTAATGGTGGTGGAGGTGGTGGTGGTGGAGATGGTGGTGGTGGTGGTGATTGTGGTGACGAGTAGTGACAGTGGTGGTGGTGAGTCGTGATGCTGATGGTAATGGTGGTGGTGGTGGTGGTGGTAGTGATGGTGGTGGTGACAGAGGTGGGTGGTAGTGAGGGGGTAATCGTCGTCTAACCTTCACTGACACGTTCAGTGCCAACCTTCAACCATCAACTTCAGCCAATCACTAACACTCTTTGTGAAGGTTTACAAACAAGTCACACATGCTTTATGTATTTTCAGCTAAGAACTGACATGGGCGTCTAAATACATACCTCGTCGGAAATTGGAGATAAAGAGGGAGGGGAGGGGAGGGGGGAGGGGGGAGGGGGAGGGGATACGGAGGGAGGACTAAATTGGTAAAGCCACACCGTATTTTGGGGAGATCTTCCGGTGATTCCCAACTGAACCTTCGCCCCTGGTGATGAAGAGGAGGTCTGAGGCAGCCCTGCAAACGACCCGGAGCTGTGTTCGGGGTGCCTCTGCCTCCTCATCCTTGTGGCCTTCTTAGCCCCCTGCACAGAGAGACGACTCAATGACGGCGGTGGGCGGTGGGGTCGGGTGTGGGTGTGGATGTGGGTGTGGGTGTGGCGGGTGTGGCGGGGCGCGGCCCGTCGACACCTGCCCCCTTTGGTGAGCGCCTCGAACCGCTCCACCTGCCACCACCAAAACAGGCGTCGCCGCCGCCACCACCACCACCACCACCACCACCACCACCACCACCACCACCACCACCACCGCAACCACCACCACCACTACCATCACCATCACCATCACCATTACCACTACCACTACCACCACCAGCACCGACCACTGCCACAAACCTTCACCATCACCACCACCATGTCCACCACCACCCCTCACCGCCACCACCGGGCACACCACCACTACTACCATCACCACACCACCACCACTGGCACCACCTCCACGATGATGATGATGATGATGACAATGACCACCACCACCAACACCACCACAACCACCACCACCACCACCTCAACCACCACGTCAGCCACCATCTCAGCCACCACACACCACCACCACCACCACCACCATCCCTCACCACGACGACCACGACCACCGCCTCCACCATTACCAGCACCGCCACCACCACCACCATACACCAGCACCACCACCACCACCACCATACACAGCTACTACCAGCAGCACCACCACCACCACCACAACCTCCAACACAACTACCACCACCACAACCATCACTACCACTCACAACCCCCACCACTACCATCACCACAACCACCCTCACCACTACCACCACCACTACCATCACCACTGCTCGCCATCACCACCACCACCAGCATCACCCACCACCAGCACAACCACCATCACCTCTCACAACCCCCACCACTACTACCATCACCACAACCACCATTACCACTACCACTACCACCACCACTACCATCACCACCGCTCGCCATCACCACCACCACCAGCATCACCCACCACCAGCACAACCACCACCACCACCACCTCTCACAACCCCCACCACGACCACCATCACGACCACCACTACCACAACCACCACCACCACCCCTGACAATCACGACCACCTCTCACAACCCCCACAACTACCATCACCACGACCACCATCACCACCACCACTACCACAACCACGACCACCACCCCTCACAACCTCCACCACCACCACCACACCACCACCACTCCCACCAGCAGCAACAGCGCCTCGTACCGGCAGCATAAAGGCATCAGGAACCAGCAAAACTCAAAGACAATCCAAGCACAAGCCAGAGGCGGAATCAGTGATGCGGAACCAATAGTACAGGTAGAGTCAGCGACACTGTCCCGGCTGACAAGTTTTGTACACAACATCATAATAACATACTTTCTGTGGTTATATCATTAATATACACATAATACATTATATAACACATATATGGAATTACCATTAACTAGTTGAGTGCAACATTAGTTCTTGGAGAAGCTACATTATAATTTCTTCTGTAATTCAATAGGGTTCCTCCTTGAAATGAATTATTTACACCAACATACATACATACATTTATATATACATACACACACATACACACATATACATACATACACATACAATGACACATATCATGAACTCTGTGGAGCTATAGTTAACATATGATCAACGGAGTGGAACCAGCGGGAGTGGGGGCGTATAGGGAGGCGGGGGGGGGGGTGTCACTGTACGTCCAATTCGATGTGCATCTTATGATTGCAGTCATGAGAAGTCAAAACCAGCCAAAGAGTGACCAAAGTGCGCGGCTGAGCCGTGTATTCCACAGGTGGGGGCTACAGTCGCCCCGTTCGGCTCACAGAAAACAGCCAGCGATTGGACAATAATCAAATATCACTATATATATATCCAGAATATATACATATTCTGTGTGTGTATTATATCAATAACCTCAGCTACACGCATTGTTCAATAATGACAGCCAATATATCTACTAATAAATATTGAGCTATTTATATCTGCATAACACATTATCCTAGAACAAGTCCTCGTGCGAATGAACATATGCACGTGTCCATTAGGGAACAGGAGGGCCGGTGGGGGCGCCACCGGTTGGATCATGATGGTCAGGATGTTCAGATTAGCAAATGGGCAATTAAAGCCCCGTTCACACAGCACAACTTTAGGCCGAACTAGATAAGGCGAACTAGAGGAGGCGAACTAGGCGTCCTGTCCACACAAGCAGTACTTGGGGCGGTTTAAGGTGGAAATCGATCTCTGCGCATGAGCAAGTCCATACTAACCAGCACCAGTTTCAGTTCATCGACGTCACCACGAGAGAGTGTGGGTTTGACCTAGATATGTATAGACTGAGTCGTATTGTTTTGGAACAGTCAAAACTTCTGCTGGGCAGTGAAACCCTAAAAATAAATGATGAAAAAAATATCTGTGCACCTCTAGCCGGTTCATAGACCAAATTATATTATATTGTGTGACGTGCTTAATCTGCCTCAAGTAAACCGCTACTGTCCACACAGGCTAGGTGGGCCGACTTAAGCTAGTTCGCCTCATCTATACTACCTCGCGACGTGGTTTACTTGAAGCGAACTTGGTGATTCGGCTCATGCCTAAGTCGCACCAACATCATGTCCACACGACCAATTTGAGTCGAACTAAAGGAGGCGAATTAGTTAAGCCGACTTAACTCGCCAGTGTGAATGGGGCTATAATAACAATAACAATAATAATAATGAAATTACCTTCCGCACCTTCATACTCGCATAATCCTTATGCATCACATATAGCATTGATAACATGTTCTCTGTGGCAATATTCATTACAGTGTCCAGTGACCTGCCCAGGCAGATAAAACCGATATCAAACTGACTCTCTAATTATTTGTTCAAAAATATTTAAATTCCACTTTTTACTGATCGAAATAGATAAAGTTTAACAGATCATACAAATTAATGTAATACATTTCTTTTTTAATAAAAAGATTTGTGTAAATACCTATATACCTGTAACACTTAAGGTCGGAAGACCAGTGCTAGGGCACTGATAAAAGATATATATATATAATATATATAAATATATATATATATAAAAGGTGGGCTACGCCCTAGTAAGGAGAACAGCACGAGGAGTGGTGGGGAACCTGGTTTATTTAAACGAGGCCCTTGGCCGAGCAATAGAAGCCCTACCAGAAAAGTTTTCAAATCAAGCTCATGTGACACCTGGACAGGCAGAATGGCATATGACAGGTGTAGGGTACCGGAAGAACTATCCTGGAAAGCACAGGAAAGCAGTAAATGACAGAACGGTCCGGGATTTAACGAAATAAAAGCAATAATAAATAAATAATATAATAAATATATAATAAATAGCACAAGCCTGCTCCGCCCATTTTATACTCATATAATTATTTATATATCACATAAAAGGTGGGCTACGCCCTAGTAAGGAGAACAGCACGAGGAGTGGTGGGGAACCTGGTTTATTTAAACGAGGCCCTTGGCCGAGCAATAGAAGCCAAGACCCCAGCCGGCTATACCGGCCCAGGCCCCCAACACTCCTCCGAACTATTCCGGATCGCAGATAGGGTCGCAGCAACCCGCAGATCGTTCACGATCCGGGTTTGTAGCGGGGTCTTCAGGTATGAATAGACCGTCTCTGAAGCCCAATCGCCCCTGGCCTTGATCTCCTCGATAGTCGCGCCAGCCATTGACAAGTAGGTGCAACCCCCCCTCCTGAGTGAGTGCGAAGTAAAATAATATTCCCCCAATCCCGCCTGCTCGGAAAATAACCTTAGCATAGTCTGATAAGCCTTATAAGACAAAGGTTGGGAAGCGTGTCCTGGCCCGGGAATCCGAAAAGCAAGATCCCCCATCCCCGCAACCATCTCTTCGAAATGCCGCTCTGTCCAGTAGACCGCGCATAAGGCCTTATCTGCACAGCGCGCGACCGGTATCTCGAGGACACGCTCCGCAAACTGAATTGTCTTGGAACGTCTAACCTTAATTAACATGCCCCAGTCGAAGAAGGCGAAATCTCCACGGCGAAGAGCCGAGTCCGACTCCGTTACTTGCGACTTCCGCAGCAACGCCCTAAATGAGCATAACATAGCTGCTCGCCAAGACACATGGCCAGGGTTTAGTGTGAGCAGAGAGAATATTCTAAGCAACATAGAAGGCAGCATTGGTGGAGCCTGCCGTGGAGCGTCACCCTTTTGGCGCTTGATCCCCTTTAGTGTCGCCTGTATCACAAAATCATCGTACTTAATTCCTAAAGCACCATTCTGGCGGAGAAAAAAGTTTAGGCCAGATAGATAGTTAATCACTGAACGATAAGTAAGTGTTCTTGCCAACCATGAGGCATATAGTGCCACCCGTTCGGGAGAGCAAGGGAAAGGCGCGCGGTTCTCAGCAAACTGTTTGACAAATTCGAGATATCTACGTATCTGCACAGTCCTGGTGGTGATGGAATTCGCGGCGTAATACTGCCTCTCATAGCCCCTTTGCTCCTCCCTCAGTCTCTCTAGCTCTGAAATGACATGATAGAGGATAGTCAAAAAGATGTGCACAGCACATTGTCCTACCAACATCCACAGCTCTAATTCTAGCCGCACTGGTCGCGGCATCCAACCTACTCAGAGCATCGCATACCACATTAACAGTTGTATTTATATAGGTCGAGACAAAAGTGAAGTTATTCTCCACCGCGAGCCAAAACAGTTGGCGGAGCATAGCCATAATCCCAGATGACCTAGACCTCCCTGTGTTTAGAGCTGCCTGGACTACGGCGCTGTCTGTAATGAAGATGATTTCTGAATCTCCCCAACTTGGAGCCCATCTAATCGCTCCCTCCAGCACTCCCCGCATCTCCTTCACATTAATGTGCTCCACTTGCGCCCCCCCTGGAAGCCTTACATGGTGGTGGCCCATCTCAGACTCCAGCAACTGATCAGCCTCGCCTTCAAAAGCGGCGATGAGCCAATCATTCCCATGAGTTGCCCCAAGTCCCCAATTAGACGCATCACTGTAAACAGATGCGATTGCAGCGAACTTCCCAAGCATTCCAGCTTTCCCATTAAACTTAGATGCGAACTTCGCCCACCAAGTAATATCACTCCTGAACCCGGCGTTTAAACGCGCCTTATAAAAAGGTTTTTGTAAAGTGCATATGAGATCATAGACGCGCCTACTAAAAGTTCGGCCGCCTCTCGTAACCTTAGCGCAGTGAGCTAGGTATCCAGCAAGCCTCTCCAACTCCCTGCGAGTAGCTTTCTTCCGACCCAGAAATAAATTCAAAGTCTGACGTAATTTAAGTAACTTGTCATCTGGTAAGGTTAGCTCTAGAGTCTCGGAATTAACATCAATCCCGAGAAATCTTATCTTCTTTGAAGGGGATATGAGTTTCTTAAAACTAATAAAAAAACCCAGTCTTCTCAAAATTGCTAAGAGGCGCTGCTGACAACATGTGGTCTCATCCTCCGTTCTACCAATAATGCAAAAATCGTCTAGGTAGTTGATGACTCTACTAACCCCGTCCCTTCCAGCACATCGAACAATAAAATTTGATAGTCTAGTAAATATATAAGGACTAGATGAGAGGCCCATACAGAGTCTACCATCCATTAAATAAGTCTCGCTCGTGTTCCCGTTAAACAACCAGCGGAGCCCTTGAAGAGTCCTGTGGTCTGGATGGATTTGCACTGCCCGGTAAGCATCTTTAATGTCGATGCTCGCCAGGTAGTCGTTTCTTTCTAACAAATCCACCACATCATCTATCCCAAGATACTTAAACTTTGGAGCGACCCCGGCTGTATACTTGTTAACGCTCCCCGAGTCTGGTTTGCTGCAATCAATTACAGTCCTCCCTCCCCCATCGTCCTTCGGTACGACGAATATTCCATGCACACAGGCAGGCGGTTTATCGACCTCAATTAAAAGCCCATTATGAAGCTCTGCTTGCAACCTACTCTCTATTATCTCATTCTCCCCAGCCGAACTACTCCTTTGTCTCTTTATGTTGTATGTGACATTACAGTTTTCATCGATGACTCGAAAGCCGAATACAATACCCTGCAAAATAAACATTGCGTCAACATCAATGTCCGTTCTACAGAAGGCCTCTGAAAAGAAACGGCAAGGTTTTAATTGACAGGGCATTCCACTTAGCACATATACACACACACAAGTGCCGCTCAAGCAGCTACTGTCCACCGTGAAAGTCTGGCATGTCATATTGCTACCCCCCTTCACCGCAACGTTCAATCGTCCGTCGCCCTCCTGGCGGACAGTAAGGCTATCCCCATAGCCGGCACGCGCCACAGCCTCGCATACCTCTGTCCACTGTCCTTGTCGGTCCAGTTGACATGTACTCCTTATATTCTCCGAGTCACCTCCACTTGCTCCATCGCCACTACACACTCCCTCCTTAGGCAATCCTTTGGAGCGTGTTTGGTCTCCAAGTGTGTATTGGTATGCGCCTCCCCGCATAGTCGTAGAATTGTCGGTCCCGGGTGAATACCTCCATTCACCCGAATCACAGCACGCTGCTCCCTCGCATGCACTGTCATTACTCGCACCTGTACCCAGTATTGCCTGACAAGGCTCCTTATCCCATACTGGGTCTCCACTCGCCTCCGCCTCCATCGCGGATCGTTTCCCAGTATGTCACTCCCTGCATGTCCCTCGTTTATGTCCCTTGCCTCCACACTTAGAGCACTTATGATCATAACGGCAGTCCTCCTCCTTCCTACCACACCCCCGCTCACTATTCCAGGCGTAGCAAGCCGTATTCTGTCGCCCTCCTCTCATGCCGCGCTTTTTCTCATTAAATGTGGGATTCGCAGACTTCTTCTGCCGACTACCCTCATGTCCGTAGTGCAACACGCTTTTCCCCGTGTGTTCACTTGAAAAAGCTTCAAATCCCCTTTTCTCCGCAATTTTCCTAATACACAAGTCGTACTCGGCATGGGCGCTATCCAGATACTCATTATGTCTGGCTCTGTGTGAGATAAAATAAATATGTTCAAGGAGAGCCCTGTGGTCCATCAGAGACATTGTATTAATTTCCAATGCCCAAGCAGCTGTCGCGCACACAATTTCATGACAGTTCAGCTTCCTAGGATCTTTTTTTGTTTCAAGATGTCGTTTTAAAGACCACTTACTTCGAACCCTTCGCTCCGCACTGGTACTGGATGTGCTGCTAGACGAACGACGTCGCCTCCGGCTATGGCCGTCTCGTGACCGCGGGCGGGACCTTCCGTACG
>CM059192.1:31635107-31684400 GCA_030323885.1 Branchipolynoe longqiensis
GCCGGCAAATTTCTTATTAAAAGCAAAAATATTAAGTGACAAGAAGCGAAGATGAAAGCATGTGGTGCTGTCGATGGCGACCTCTAGTGGGTTGATCGAACAAAAGGATATCCATGGCGGAAGTGGATGGAAAGCAGCTGTCGCGCGGGGTGGCGCCCTCTCGTGTGTGTGTGCAGCGAGCATCGCTATGTAACACGCCAGAGCAGGGTAGCGGACGCTCACGGAACTAGCCAGGCAGTCCGAAACTCATGTTTCAATAATTGCATAATCCGACGGTTTTCAGTTTCTACCACTTAAAAAAAAATATATATATAATATCGTGATCATCGTAATGTACTTTACTTTAGTTTATGGAATAATCCTTTAAAAAGTATACTAGTAGCTAAGTTGCATGTGTATGATCAAATGGAGGCAATTGCGGTAGTTTAGAATATTTCATGGCTTCATTGGCAGGGATGATAGTGGCTTCAGGCAAAAAAAAGTTTAAATCAAGCCGAGGTTATTACCCCGACAGCAAATTTCCGTCTTAGAGGCTAACTACTGTACCTCTATACCTATATCAAAAATGCCCCCAGGCTGTGAAAAAAAACCCCAGAAATCCGCTTAAAAACGGAAAAATATCGTCCCTGATCGGGCTATGCCGCTTGTATATGCGTTAAACAGACACTACTGTTTAATCAGATTGCGCAAAGCTGACATCATCATATGTCAACAATTATGTCGGCCCTTGTCGCCAGGGGGAATAACTAAGCTGAGGCGTTTTGGTGACACTATAACAGAGTCGCTAATCAATCATCAATCAATAGTTCCGTCCTCTAGTCGAGGGTTGGATGCAATGGTTCTCCACTTGTCCCGATGTTGTGCTGTTCTGATAGACTGTGAATAATTCAAGCCTGTCCACTGTGAAATATTTGTAAACCATGATGTTCTTGGTCTCCCTCCCCCTCTGCTGCCATTCACCTTCCCTTCCAACAATGTACGGTATATTGAACTCTGACGAATGATGTGGCCAAAATAAATAAGTTTCTTTGTCTGTATAGTGGCAAACAAGCTTTTCTTATTTTTAATTTTTCTGAGAACTTCTTTGTTGGTGATCTTCTTTGTCCATGATATTTTCATCATCCTTCGATAAGTCCACATCTCAAATGCTGTTAAACGTTTGTACATTTTCTTAGAGATTGTCCATGTCTCTGCCCCATACATTAGAGTAGACCACACATAACACTGAAGAATACGCTTCCTTGTTTGTATTAATATCTTACTTGATGAGTCGCTAATAAATGGTGACAATGAAGAAACGCTGGCAATAGTTGGCCGACCACCAAAAGGTTTACTGATGTGATGGGTGGGTGGGTGGGTGAGAAGGACAGTGGGAGGTCATAATGAGAAATGTGTGTGATTGGGAACGAGGCGGTGGTGGCAGGTGGAATGTGGGAGGAGTGGGAGATATATGGCAGCAGGAAGCGTGGCTAGGTCATAGCAAACACAACAATCCGTCACCATGCTTTATATATATATAAATATATATATTTACACATACACACAGACCAGACAGGATGGCCGAATGAGTTGAGCGTCTGTCTCCCATTTTAGTAGATTGTCGCAAACGAATGCAAGGGTTCGAACACTGGTCAAGTGAAACCAATGACAGAAAAGTTTATACTTGTCGATTCCTAGCCAGGCGCTCGGCATTATTAGGATAGGGCAAGGACTGGTTGGCTCAGTGTCAGGATAATGTAACTGAGTGGGATATCAGATCATGGTGCTGGCAGCCTGGTCTTCCGGTGGGGCAGCACTATAAAGTCGTCATGAGTGTGTACTGTCACAAGTCTGTACCGGTCCTGATATGACCTTAGATGTTGCCAGGACGTAAAACTCCAACAACCAACCAACCTATATACACACACACATTAATTGTGGTGCTCATTGCACACATTACTTTTGGTATATACATAATGCATGGTCACATATTGATCTATATATACACAGACAAAAATACACAGAGGTGAGGGAGTGATCCGGGGTTTTATGTCTTAGTAACATCTGAGGTGGTATAAGGAGTTCTCCTTTGTGGCGACACACACTCTTAGCAAGGATAATGCTACCCCCCCCCCCAAAAAAAAAGGACAAAAGTGCCCTCATTATAATGTCAAGCGATGCACAACAGAACTTTTCACGAAAATCAAACATATTCTGAATCAAAGCAAATAAAACATACAACATTTCAGACCAAATCAAATATACCCTAATTCAAACAAAGCCAAATACACACTAATCCAAAGCACATCAATATACACTAATTTTATCAAAATATATATACCAATAGATCAACACTAATTCAAAGCAAATCCAATATATCCTGATTCAATGGAAATCAAATATATTCAAGGCAAATAAAATCTTCGCTAATTCAAAGCAAGTCAAATATATTTATTCAAAACAAATCAAATATGCACTCGTTCAATGCAAATCAAATATCTAGTTATTCAATGCAAATCAAAGACAGTTATTCAATGCAAATCAAATATATAGGTATTCAATGCAAATCAAATATACAATAACTCAACACGAATGAAAGTCTGCTCTGGGATCAAAAACATACACTTTCCTCCATTAAAAGTACACCGACAAACCCCTTACAGATATTCTCCTCTCAGGAATACCCCATTCCTTACGGATATTCCCTCTCAGGAATACCGCATTCCTTACGGATATTCCCCTCAGGAATACCCCATTCATTACGGATATTCCTTTCAGGAATAACCATTCCTTTTAGATATTCTCTCAGGAACACCCCATTCCTTGCAGATATTCCCCTCATGAATACCCCATTCATTACAGATATTCCTCTCAGGAATACCCAATTCCTTATGGATATTCCCCTCTCAGGAATACCCTATTCCTTACGGATATTCCCCTCTCAGGAATACCCCATTCATTACGGATATTCCTCTCAGGAATACCCGATTCCCTATGGATATTCTCTCAGGAACAACCCATTCCTTGTGGATATTCCCCTCTCAGGAATACCCCATTCCTTGCGGATATACCCCTCTCAGGTACACCCCATTGCTTATGGATATTCTCCTCTCAGGAATACCCCATTCCTTATGGATATTCTCCTCTCAGGAATAGCCCATTCCTTACGGATATTCTCCTCTCAGGAATACCCCATTCCTTATGGATATTCTCCTCTCAGGAATACCCTATTCCTTATGGATATTCCCCTCAGCAATACCCCATTCATTACAGATATCCCCCTCTGATGAATACCCCATTCATTACGGATATTCCTTTCAGGATTAACCATTCCTTTTGGATATTCTCTCAGGAACACCTCATTCCATGCGGATATTCCCCTCTCAGGAATACCCCATTCCTTACGGATATTCTCCTCTCAGGAATACCCCATTCCTTACGGATATTCCGCCTCAGGAATACCCCATTCCTTGTGGATATACCCCTCTAAGGTACACCCCATTCCTTATGGATATTCTCTCAGGAACACCCCATTCCTTGTGGATATACCCCTCTCAGGAATACCCCATTCCTTACGGATATTCTCCTCTCAGGAATACCCCATTCCTCATGGATAGTCTCTCAGGAACACCCCATTCCTTGCGGATAGACCCCTATCAGGAACACCGCATTCCTCACGGATATTCTCCTCTCAGAAATACCCCATTCCTCATGGATATTCTCTCAGGAACACCCCATTCCTTGTGGATAGACCCCTCTCAGGAATACCCCATTCCTTACGGATATTCTCCTCTCAGGAATACTCCATTCTTTACGGATATACCCCTCTCAGGTACACCCCATTGCTTACAGATATTCTCCTCCCAGGAACACCCCATTCCTTACGGATATTCTCCTCTCAGGAATACCCATTCGTTCCCCCCAGTCTCAGATCCCGACCCCCTATGCACATAATACTATTAGAAACTGCGCTTTTACACTGACTGTTTTAGCACAGTGTCGCATGCGCATTGCTTTCTTCCGGGTCTCCTCGTTCTCTAATAATACCCGCTTTGATCTGTCCAAGGACAATGCTCAACGACATACACAGCATTTCTTCATTAAGGCAAAATTACTAATGGAAGACTTTGATCATACAATGATACAGGCACAAAAGGCACTGTCCTATACGCGAATTTCTCAAAGGCACAACTTGATGTATGTTCGCCCATTTCAGAAGTTGCTGAAAAGAACCCACTCGCTGACTGATCCCTCCCACCCACCCACCCACGAGCCCTCTGTGTTTCGCCGAGGGGTTGCGCAAATCAGACGGGAAGAAGGTTATTTATTTCTAATGTGAGTCTGTGTAATATTATTTCCGAGTGAAGCTTTCAAGGCTGAACCTGCGGGTAAAATAACAGCCAGGCCTGCTTGCTACCCGATACAATGCTTTAATAGGGCTCATTGAAAGTCTGCCTCCATCCCTGTCAGGTTGGCACTGTCGAAATGAACACAGGGCGCCACCTATTGACAAGGAATGGTCTGAAACGGTTCAGGGCTCTGAGGCTGTGATAGTCAGTTAGTACATGAGGAGGTTTGAATAAGGATGCGCAGTTGAAATGTGATGAAGTTTAAATGCTAAAGTGTTCTGGGGGTGGAGAGGGTGTGTGTAGATTGAACTGTATCGACATGTGGTGAGGGCGGGGTATGGGGTGGGATGGGGCTGAGTGAAGGTGGAGGGAGGTGGTGGGGTGTGGTGAGAGTTGGCCGGGATGAGGCAGGGTGAGGGCAGGGTGAGGGTGGATTGAGCCCGGGATGAGGATGGAGGACGGTGATGTCGGGCGTGATGTCGGGCGTGATGTCGGAGTGAGGGCGGACTGAGGGCGAGGTAAGGGCACGGTGATGGTGTGGTGATGGTGTGATGATGGTGGGGTGATGGCGTGGTGAAGGCGGGGTGATGGCGTGGTGAGGGCGTACTGATGGCGAGGTCAGGGCACGATGATGGCGGGGTGAGGGCAGAGTGATGGTGTGGTGTTGGCGGGGTGATGGCGTGGTGAGGGCGGGTTGAGGGCGTGGTTAGGGCGGGGTGATGGCGGGGTGAAGGCGGCTGAGGGCGGGGTGAAGGCGGCTGAGGGCGGCTGAGGGCGGGGTGAGGGCGGGGTGAGGACGGACTGAGCGCGGGGTGAGGGCGGACTGAGGGCGGGGTGAAGGCGGGCTGAGGACGGACTTACGGCGGGGTGAGGGCGGGGTGAGGGCGGGGTGAGGGCGGAGTGAGGGCGGAGTGAGGGCGGGAGGCACAGCGACATGACTCCTTGCCTCTGCAGTCCACTCCAATCACCACTGGGAAACTGTTAGCAAATGTCTCCACAGCTGCAGCGCTTGCAACATTGATGTCCTAGTAAATTAGGGTTGTTCATTGGAGGCGATCAAAGGGTTGAAGGCGCACTCCCGGGCCACACCTACACCGCACCCACCCAACCAACCACTCACACACACACACACACACACACACCACCCGGCCAACCACCACTCACACACACCACAACTATCACTCACCGACCACCCAGCCAACCACCGCGACCACACACACAACTATCACTCACCGACCACCCAGCCAACCACTCACACACACACCACAACATTCACTCACAGACCACCCAACCAACCACTCACACACCACAATTATCACACACACACCGCACCCAGCAAGCCATTCACTCACACACACACCACCCGGCCAATCACCACTCACACACACCACACCTATCACACACCCCAGCCATCCAAACACACACATACCACAATTATCACACACACCGCACCCAGCCAGCCATTCACTCACACACACCACCCGGCCAATCACCACTCACACACACCACAACTATCACACACCCCACCCATCCAAACACTCACACACACCCATACCACAACAATCACTCACCCACCCACCACACCTCCACCCACACACTCCAAACACAACACTAACTCATCCAACACTAACACACACACAATACCGCGACAATTCCACACATACATATACACACTATACTACATATCACACACATACAATTCTCAAACAATACACCCATGCACACAACACTACGACCACACCACACCACACCACATACACCTCACAGACAACTCCACCACACACACACACATACACACTCACTTCCCAGACCCCCAAACCTCACCGAAGAGACACGCATACAACACCCTAGCCAATCTCACACCACACCACATACCACGCACACACTACAGACAACTCCAACACACCCACACACACTACACCCTCTTCCACGACCCCCACACCCTGCCATATACACAATCACACAACACCCCCACCATTCCACACACAGCTCACCACACACCGCATATCACCCACCCACACTTCCTAGACTACGGCACCACCCACACGGATACTACACCACCCAGACTTCCACAAACGGGCTCCCACCCCCACCCCACCTCCCAGACTACTACAGCTCACCCCCACCCATCCCCGGTCCCACCCGGCCCGGCCCAGGGCACCTGCCCAGGCAGTGTGTGCCACATCAAAAATTGATCAAGGTAAATCGTAACTGCTTCCTGTGTAATGGCTGTGTGGCTCTCTTGATTAACTGCCTACATGCAACCCTAGCGCCCTGCCCCTTCCCGCCCGCCCGCCCCCGCCTTTCACATGTTCTCGCCGTCAATCTCTCCTCCGCTACCATCCCTCTCCCCACGCACCATGCCGTGCCATCCCACTTCAGTTGTTTGGTTGATGGAGTTTTATGTCCTGGCAACAGCTAAGGTCATAACAGGATGGGTACCGACTTGTGTCAGTGCAAAACTCATGGCAAACTTTATAGTACTGTCCCACTGGGAGACCAGGCCACCAGCACCATAACCTAATGTCCCACTCAGTCAAATTATCCTGACACTGAGCCAACCAGTCCTTGCCCTATCCTAATAATGCCGAGCGTCTGGCTAGGAAGTGACAAGTATCAATTTTTAAGTCATTGGATTTACTCGACCACGGTTCGAAATGGGAGACAGATGCTCAACTCATTCGGCCATCCCGTCTGGTCCAGGGTTGGCAACATTGGAAAATGAAAAACCGGAATATCTTAAGGAATGTAATATTAGAGGGTCTGGGGGTACTCTCCCGGAATTTTGTTTACAAATAATCTGTAAGATTGATATAATATTACTACATTAAAGGCATTGCAGGGTTGCCAACATTGGAAAATTAAAACCCAGAAGATCGGCGGAAGGTGATTGATGGGACATGAAATATTGTACACCTTACGGCGAAAGCGTAAGGGTTGGCAACCCGTCTGGTCCTATCCAACTTCATGCCAGGCTTTCCACTACAACCTGTCCCCATCTCCTCTCACTACAAGCTTCCCCACTCCCCACACAACTCCGATAGTTTTGAGTTTCAGCTTTTTTAAATCTTTTTTTAATTGGTTGATCCATTATTAATCAATCTACTTTATTTTAGTTTGAAATTAAGCTTTGTTTTTAAATGGCTATCTTTGAGAGATATTTGAAGTGAAAACATGCAGAATAAATATTGGCATGCATGTCAAAATTCCAACACCATAGGATTCATCAGTAACCGCTTCTATTAAATTCACTTAATATTCCCTTCTATCAAGCGACAAATGCTGAATAAGTGCACCAGTGGATATGTAGGGTCAAATCTAGGTGAGTGTCTCGGTTTCGAAAAGTTGATGCTTTCATCAGTCTTTGCTGGTTTGTTGTTGTTGATGTTTTGGTGGGTATGTAGGTATTGCAATACCTCAGGGAGTTTGACGACCTTGCCCTGCAGAGTTGTAAACCACTGCCTTGTGGTACAGGTTCTTGACAGAACCAAAGGCTAAGGGAGCAAACCCTGAATAGAAAACCATGTCACTGTGGCAGCATCAAGGGTGGTTGATGTATGGAACTCCAAACATCTCCCGACCAGCCACTGCAGGGACAAATAGTTTTGCGCCTGTCTGGACATGTTCTTGCCGGTGTGAAACCCCTATTTGCTCCCTGAGAGAGTGCCACTGGTAACTTGCTAAAGCCAGCAGCACTTGAACACTTTTGCAGGCAGCTTTCATGAAATGTATGACATTAAGACCGACTCATGGACATCACTCTCACAGCAGAGTGCTAAATGGAGAGCGGCAGTCAAGTAATGAAAGCAGTCTTTGTCGCATCATGATCGACAGCATGATGATGATGATGATGATGTTTTGGTGGGTGTTTTTGTGACAGTCCATAATAGTCTAATGACTTGTTTTCACCGGTGGGCAGCAATTCACACTATTCACACTGCAGCCATGTTGAAACCAGACCGAGGCCACGTACGCGTCTGCGAGGTGCCGCTGTATGAAAAGTAATGTGAATACTTTTTCGTCGACCAATACCTCTCGAAATCACTCAAATTTGAGGGTATTCATTTTTGAAACTACCATATTCATCTTTGCATACCTGTTTTCTATCTATTGGCCTATTTTCACGAAGATTGGGTGACCCTTGCATGGTGATTTTCCCATTCTTTAGCCACAATGTGACTGTCAACTTCAAGTCTGCATAGTTATGGTGGTATCATGTAATGCAGCACTCTCAGCGTAGTTATCTGTGCAACACAGTTAAACAACTAGACTTAGTAATTACAAATTAATAAAAGCTTTAAAAGAGTTCAAATATATTTGTTAAATATATATATATTAAGAAAGTTATGCAATTTTTAATTTAAGAAAAGATTGGCAGCCAAGGTGAGCGACTTTGTTGACATTGCCTACTGAAATGCATCTGATCATCACTCAATCTTCATGAAAATTGACCAATACATAGAACAAATGTATGCAAAAATGAATATGATAGTTTCAAAAGTGAATATCTTCAAATTTTACTCTTTTAATTTCTGTAGTAGTTCATACACATCGGTACACAGCAGTGTCTTATGCCTTTTTTTATGGCCATTTCCAATACCGACGCGTACTCAGACTCGTTCTGATGCCGAATTAGGTCACGCGTGAACAGTGTGAATAGTCTCGTGGTTCTCCTTGTTTTGTTACTTTCAGTTGCCGTGTAGCTATCGACTACATACATTCTTTTTCTGTTTTAAAGTATTTTCCTATATCCCACTACCCTCTGTAAGTTTGTTATGCAATTGGTTAGTTAGTAGATGCAAATGAGTGTGAACGGAGGTTTGGGGACCAGGAAGCAGGGAGTGCAAGTTGAGTGTGAAAGTGGGTACAAGTGGGTGTGAAAGGAGGTGTGGGGACCAGGAAGCAGTGAGCACGAGTTGAATGTGAAAGTTGGTTACAAGTGAGCGTGAAAGGAGGTGTGGGGACCAGGAAGCAGGGAGGGGGAGTTGAGAATGAAAGTAGGTACAACTTACAAGTGAGTATGAAAGGAGGTGTGGGGACCAGGAAGCAGGGAGCACGAGTTGAGTGTGAAAGTGGGTACAAGTGAGTGTGAAAGGAGGTGTGGGGACCAGGAAGCAGCGAGTGCAAGATAAGTGTAACAGGGGAGGTGTGAACCGGTCATCCGCGAATCACACACAACTTACAATTACGCCACAAGTGTCTATCGATGATTCTTCCTACCCCAGACAAACCCTCCTCCACCCCTCCCCCACTCCTTCCCATGGCCGGCTGAAGGTATCGGCAGCTCGGACAGTCGCCTGGGGTGCCATGCGCTAGGGGGCGCCAAATATAATTTCTAGAAATTCTAGACCATCCTAGTACAGTACAACCCCGTTAAACCAAGCTCGGTTAAACCAAACAATCGGTTAATCCGAACTTTTTTCGGCGGCATGGCAAAATACTACCATTTATCTAGTACGAAGCATAGGCCATATTCACGGCGAGAATTGTTTGGTTTTCATTCAAGCATCGCGTTTACAGAATGCAAAAGCACAGAATCAATTTTGTGTCAGTACACTGTGGATTTAAAAAGCTCAGTTACATAATCTATGACTAAAGGAAATAGGATTTAGATAAAAGTTAAAGGTTGTTAATTGATCTAATTGATTTAATGGACTATATGTGATGATATAGACCAGCTGCCCTTAAAAAGGCTAACGTGTTTTCTTTTTTTTACTTTTCTGAAAAGGTCATCCATGCTGCTTACAGTGTAAAATTGTTGGCGCAGGGCCAATAAATTGAGTTGTTTGTTTGTTTGTTGTTGTTTTACGTCCTAGCAACATCTAAGGTCATATCAGGACGGGTACCGACTTGTGACAGTGCGCATCCTGGCGACTTTATAGTGCTGTCTCACTGGGAAACCAGGCCGCCGGGACCATGACCTGGTATCCCACTCAGTCACATTATCCTGACACTGAGCACACCAGTCCTTGCCCTGTCCTAGTAATGCCGAGCGCCTGGCTAGGAAGTGACAAGCACCAATTTTCAAGTCATTGGTTTGACTCGACCATGGCCCGAACCCACGACCCCACGATAAATTGACACGCCTTAATCAAATGTGTTTGAGTGTAAGTGGGGAGTGACACCTCATCCCTGAAAGCTACTATCCACGCAGCTACTAGTCAGGTGCATGACTTTGTTATGGACTGGGCGCGGTGGCTGAATCGGTAGAGCGCATGGCTCGCGGATGGGAGATGGGGGTTCGGTTCCCGGTTGTGTCAATCCAATGACTTGCCAAATTGATTCTTGTCGCTTCCTAGCCAGGCCCTCTGCATTATTAGAAGAGGGCAAAGGCTGGTTTGCTCAGTGTCAGGATAATGTGACTGATCGGGATATCAGCTCATAGTGCTGGCAGACTGGTCTCCCAGTGGGGCTAGACTATAAAGTCGGCATGAGTCTACCTGTCCTGATATGACCTTAGATATTGTCAGGTATGGCAATACCTCAGGGAGTTTGACGCCCCTGCCCTGCAGAGTTGTAAACCACTGCCTTGTGGTACAGGTTCTTGACAGAACCGAAGGCTAAGGGAGCAAACCCTAAACAGAAAACCATGTCACTGTGGCAGCATTAAGGGCGGTTGATGTATGGAACTCCCAACATCTCCCGACCAGCCACTGCAGGGACAAATAGTTTTGCGCCTGTCTTGACATGTTCTTGCCGGTGTGAAACCTCTATTTGCTCCCCGAGAGAGTGCCGCTGGTAACTTGCAAAAGCCAGCAGCACTTCAACACTTTTGCAGGCAGCTTTCATGAAATTTACAACCGCACACAAAAATGGAGAGCGGCAGTCAAGTAATGATAGCAGTCTTTGTCGCATCGCGACCGACAGCATGATGATGATGATGATGATGGGATGTGACACCGAATACATTCAGGGAGAGGGTCCCCCTTGAACAGAAAAGCATGTGTAAGATATTTAAAAAAAGATAGAGATGAGGGAAAGAGGAGAAGACGAAGAAGAAGAAGAAGAAGAAGAAGAAGAAGAAGCAGCAGATGGAGCGAAAAGGGGGAAGAGAGAGACAAAACTATAGTGAGAGAGAAAGAGAGAGCGAGAGAGAAAGTGGGAGAGAAAGGGGAGGGGGGGGGAGAGATACAGACAAGACAGACAGACAGACAGACAGACAGACAGACAGACAGACAGACAGACAGATAGAGACAATTTCCGGTTTGCCTCTCTCAATACGGCGTCTCTGGTTTAGTTGGCCGTGTGACTGCAGCTTTCGTCACTAGGTGGCGCGAGGGGGGGGTTGCGGGGCACTAAAAGGACCTGCCGGGTCCTCCTCCGCCCCCTTGCCCCTCCCCACCCCGCCCCCTCCCCGCCCATCTCCGTCTGAGAGGGCGAGAAGGGCTTCCGGCTAAACACACTTTCATCTCCGCCCGGATCAAAAGCCTGCCCGAATTAGTCTGATATACCGACCGGGAAAAAGCGCATTAAAACAAACTGCACATCGTTGTCGGCACAACCGCCGTGGCGACGGTGGTTTTTACCCCCCCACCCACCGCCACCGCCACCGCCTCCCACCCCCTCCCTCCACCACCCCACGCATCCCTCCTCAAACCCAACCTCACACACAGCCATATGACTGTGGGTGCCTTTCTGTCCATTTCCAGCACCACAATGTTCAAAGGTGGCTTTTTTATGCAGGTTCCTTAGTTTTGTGTTCATTGTCCTCTCCTAACTGCACTCCTCCCCCCCCCCCCAGTTTTGCTTGTTGTTTTTATTTTAAATTACTTTTTTTCCTTTTAAATTTCAAAATAAGCATTTCAAGCAAGCCACCGTACTGACTCTTTCACGAATGGGTCTTTTGCCCCCACAATGCCTTGGATATTAAAAATGTAAGCATATTATCATTATTATCATCATTATCATCATTATTATTGTCGTGGGTTTGATGAAAATGGGAAATATTGTGCCTAGAGCGGGACTCGAACCCACATCTCTTTGCATTCCGTGCCAATCTGCTAACCATTAGACCACCTAGGCTCCCTGATATCACCATACTACCCACGCCTGAGAGAGGTCAGTGCAGACCACTACATTATCATCATTCTTTTGTTGAAAGCTGAATTTATTCGAGGATTTTAACCTCAAAGTTGATTGGTTGATTGATTGATTGATTGGTGGTTTCTTTACAACGTGTCGGCAGCATAGGCCATATTCAAGGCGTTAACCTCAAAGAGATGCAGAATTAAACATTAGAGATTTGCTTCGAAGTCGCCTCGTCATCACCTAGCCAGACTACAGACAAGGACATTAGTTTAACTTTGACCAATTTCAGAGATTAAAATATTTAGTGAATTCTGTATTGTGCAATGAAGTTTGTCTGGATCAATCAGAGGCGCCATCTGACGTCACGCGATCTAACTACCCGACATAAGTTGTATACCGAAGACTGCGTCCTTAAACCTAGCTCCTTATTACAACCGATAATGTTCTGGTAAACACATATATATATATTCATATATATATATATATATATATATATATATATATATATATATATATAAAACGTTATACGTCTATAGGCAGCGGAAAATACACTTTACTTGTTTTATTTAATATTGTTATTGCTATGTGATTGTTTGAATTCTCATATCTATCTATTATTGTGCTCCTTGTGCTGCGTCATGTGCTGCGGTCCTGCGCCGGCCTATATAAGCAGCTGCTGGGCGTTTGACTCGTCCCACTCTTCATAATTTTCCTTTTACGGTACGGGGTGCCCGAGCCATTGGTCGATATACTGATATATAAAGTTGCCAACCCATTACTATCTTGTCTCTTTCTTTGTCATTTGTAGCCAGAACCTATATATATATGTGATGTATAAGCATTATGCGAGTATAAAGCCGCGTAAGGGAATTTCTATGTCTTTATCACACTGTATTATGTTATTCCGATATTATATTATTGGCCAATGGGCTTCCTGCATCTATTTGCTTCCTACTCATACGGGTACCAGTGGCTCCACCACCGCCTGACCATACTTCCGCCGCTACTACTGTCACTTGCGACATATATATATATATATATATATATAGAGAGAGAGAGAGAGAGAGAGAGAGAGAGAGAGAGAGAGAGTGAGAGAGAGAGAGAGAGTCCCCCTGCCAATGGACTTCAAATGAATATTCACATATGCTGTGTTAAAGTAAGGTGTACACTTACCATAACCCACGAGCAAACACCCACATCTGAAGTTAAAGTCACTCACCTGAAACACGAAAACACACAATTAAATAACACGGCATACTGGTAATCAAATTAAAAGTTGCTTAAATCTGCCATAGCTAAATTCTTCACATTCAAAGTAATTAATAGGAGTTCTATATTTAGACCGAATTTATATCGATTATATATGTTTATATTCCTATCAAGAACCCTTTTAAAGTTGCATAGACCGATGGATTTGAGTTTCTGCAATTCCTTTAAATAAATATCTTAGATTGGTCGTTATAATATAACCTAGCTTAGTTTGAAGCAACTTAAATGCCTAACTTTGGAAAGATTTGAAGGGAAAAGATTCTAATATAATTTTGGTGTGCACATCAAAATGTTGACACCATAGTATAATTTTGACACCATATGCTTCAGCCGTAACCAGTTTAATTAAACTGACTTAGTACACACTACTATGCAGAACAAAATACTTGATAAATACACCAGCATCTAAGTTGGATATGTAGGATCAAATGTAAATAAGTGGTTTGGTTTCGAAAATGGGATGCCTTCATCGGACTATGAAGCTTCAAACACTGTCCCGGAAGGGAGTTGTGAACTGTGTCAAGTTCAAATAGTAAACAGCGGACATAGTAAACCAATACCACCACCCCACTCCAACTTCATCTGGTTTCATCATTGAGCTGCAATATGGTAATATTACCTAATGAGACAATATTACCTAACAAGAAGTAAAAAATCATAGGCCTACGACCAGTTAGATGAGGCTGGCAAAGAGATTTGTTTGTTTGTTGTTTTACGTTCTAGCAACATCTAAGGTCAAATCAGGACGGGTACCGACTTGTGACAGTGCGCACTCATGGTGACATTATAGAGCTGCCCCACTGGGAAACCAGGCCACCAACACCATGACCCGATATCCCACTCAGTCACATTATCCTGACACTGAGCCAACCAGTCCTGGCAAAGAGATAGGTCAAGGACTGCTTGGTTCAGTGTCAGGATAATGTGATTGAATGAGATATCAGATCATGGTGCTGGTGTTCTGGTCTCCCAGTGGGGCAGCACTATAAATTCGCCATGAGTCAGAAGTCGGTTCCCATCCTGATATCATCTTAGATGTTGTCAGGACGTAAAACTCCAACAACCAACCAACCAACTTTCTAATTTGAGTAAGTCCTCGTCAATTCTTTCTATACATGGGAGTAAACATGTCCCTAATTCACTTTGTGAATTATGCATGTTACATAAAAGCACAGGTTTCATGTTACTGACACTACCAAGTACCATGGCTTTAGAATCTCAAACACATAACACCTTTGTTCACGGCAGCAGAATGCACAATTGGGAAAAACGGACTAAACAAGCACAAATCAAAATACAGCAATCACCCAAACACCCTCCCACCCCGATACAACGCTCAGTACGATGGCCCGCCCACCCACCTCCTTCGTTGTGACGTACTTTGTACAAGCCCCCTTACGCAGAAACACTAGTATGTAGCTGGTGCCTGCAGCTGGTACCTGTAGCCGGACCATAGCTGGTAAATGCAGCTGGTAAATGCAGCTGGTACATGCAGCTGACACATGCAGCTGACCCAGGCAGCTGACACATGCAGCTGGCACATGCAGCTGGTACATGTAGCTGGTAAATGCAGCTGGTATATGCAGCTGGTAGATGCAGCTGGTAGATGCAGCTGGTAAATGCAGCTGGTACATGCAGCTGGTAACTGTAGCTCAAGTAGTCCCGCCATTCAGACGAAGCAAACGGCGGCAAACCCCTACAGCGAATGTCGTCTGCTTTGGTGGAAACCCAGAGCAGACGAAGCCAAGAAACCTTGGATGACTACCGTGTGAGGTGGGGAGCGCCCTCCCATCCAGGGGGCGCCACCGTACGGTAGCATCCCGATGAGGTATCTATGCAACGCATCCACTAAGGCCAGCAGACGCCAGCAGACGAACAGTTGTACTGGGTACTGCGTGAGTGGGTGGAGCGAGTTATGAATAGCATGAGTGGTGTGAGTTGTGTGAGTGGTGCGACTTGTTAATAGTATGAGTGGTGTGAGTTGTTAAAAGCATGAGTGGTGTGAGTTGTGTGAGTTCTGAATAGTGTAAGTTGCATGAGTGGTGTGAGTTCTGAATAGTGTGAGCAGTATCAGTTGTGAATAGTGTGAGTGGTGTGAGCAGTATGCATTGTGAATAGCGTGAGTGGGTGTGAATTGTGTGAGCAGTATCAGTTGTGAATAGTGTGAGCAGTATGCATTGTGAATAGTGTGAGTGGTGTGAGTTGTGTGAGCAGTATGAGTTGTAAATAGTGTGAGCGGTGTGAGTTGTTAAAAGCATGAGTGGTGTGAGTTGTGAATAGTGTAAGTTGTGCGAGTGGTGTGAGTTGTGAATAGTGTGAGCAGTATGAGTTGTGAATAGTGTGACTGGTGTGAGCAGTATGCATTGTGAATAGTGTGAGTGGTGTGAGTTGTGCGAGCAGTATGAGTTGTGAATAGTGTGAGTGGTGTGAGCAGTATGAGTTGTGAATAGTGTGAGTGGTGTGAGCAGTATGAGTAGTGAATAGTGTGAGTTGTATGAGTGGAGTGAGTGTTGTGAGCAGTATGAATGCTGTCAGCGGTATGGGTTGTGTGCATTGTGACTAGCATATATGGTGTCGGCGGTGTGAGTGATATGAGTGGTGTGGTGTGTAAGTAATGTGAATTGTGAGCGGAATGAGTAGTATGTGTGGTATGAGTTGTGTAAGTAGTGTGAACTGTGCAAAATGTGAGTGGCATTGACAGTATGTGTGGTGTGAGTTGTGTAAGTAGTGTGAAATGTGCGAAATGTGAGTGGCATTGACAGTATGTGTGGTGTGAGTTGTGTAAGTAGTGTGAACTGTGCAGAATGTGAGTGGCATTGACAGTATGTGTGGTGTGAGTTGTGTAAGTGGTGTGAATTATGTAAGTGGTGTGAAATATGAGTGGCATGGGTAGTATGTGTGGTGTGTGTTGTGAACTGCGAGTGATATGAGTAGTATGTATGGTGTGACTTGGGTAAGTGATGTAAATTGTGAGCGGAATGGTAGTATGTGCGGTTTGAATTGTGTAAGTGGTGTGAACTGTGAGTGGTATATATGAGTAGTATGTCTGGTGTGAGCTGTGTGAGTGGCATGTGGCTTGAATGGTATGAATAGTATGAGTCATGAGTGGTGAGAGTGGTGTGAGTTGTGCGAGCAGTATGAGTTGTGAATAGTGTGAGTGGTGTGAGCAGTATGAGTTGTGAATACTACTTACACAACAGTCGTGAGAGTGGATTGAATGGTGTGAGTGGTATGAGTGGTGAGAGTGGATTGATTGGATTGAGTGGTAAGAGTGGTGAGAGTGGTAAGAGTGGTGAGAGTGGCATAAGTGATGTGAGTGGTATGAGTGGTGAGAGTGGTATGAGTGGTGAGAGTGGTATAAGTGGTGAGAGTGGTATGAGTGGTGAGAGTGGTATGAGTGGTGAGAGTGGTATGGGTGGCCTGTGTAGTGTAGGTGGCAGGAGTGATGCTTGGTTCTGGTGGCGCTGTGGTGTTTGGTATGTATGGACTGAGTGGACTGAGTGAGTTATGACTAGTGCTAGTAGTAATACCGTTAGCAACGAAGGCTAAAACACCCATTACAGAACTACAAACGGCCCTGTACGGTATCACTATCAGCCGTGCAATAAGCCCCCCCCCTCCCCCCCACCACCACCACATACCAATAACCCAATAGGGGTCAAGGTCACCAGTCTGGAACAGGCAAGTCGCGCGTCCTCAATGAACTCTCGATAAGAAAACTGCATTCGGTCGCAGCAGACGACAACCGGAAGCGGAGCCGCATGCGACGGGCGGGTGGGACGCGGTGGCGTGGCGGTGGCGTGATGGTGGCAGGAGGCGACCACAGGTTATGACTGACTTTGATGTGAGTGCCAGTCATCATGCTTAATAAGTGCCATGAAGGGGCAGGGTGTAGCCGGCCAGTCGCCAACATATCCCTGGTGGCAACCCGCGACACTAAAGCAAACCACCACCCCTCTATTAACATTAACACCCACACTCACACACCCACATTCTAGTCCCAACCCCACAACATGGTTACATTTCTACTGGTAATCTATTAACATGAACACATACATCCATATTCTAGTCCCAACCCCACAAAATGGTTACATTTCTACTGACAACAAAATGAATGAATGAACGATAACCCTGAAAATTAAACCATACCGTCTTTGGATTAGACAAAATCTTTCATTAAAAATATAATTCCGCTAAAACATGAAAGGGTGACAGGGAGAGAGGGGGGGGGGGTGGAGGAGGAGAATGGGGGGGGGGAGGGAGGAGAATGGAAAGAATGTAGGGGGATAAAGGTGGAAACATGGAAAGGGAGAGGTCGTGGAGAGAGAGGGAATGGGAGAGACAGGAAGAGGGAGGGTTAGAGAAAGAGTGAAAGAAAGAATGAGAAACAGAGAGAAATAGGAAGAGAATAAGCGGGAAAGAATGAGAGGGGTAGGGGGAGAAATGGGGAGAGAGAGGTCAGGCAGAGGGGGGGAAAGGGAGTAGGAATCGAGGAGAGGGGAAGGGAGAAAGGGAGAAGGAGAGAGGGAGAGTGGGGAGAGAGGGAGAGGGAGAGGGAGAGAGGGAGAGGGGGAGAGGGAGAGAGGGAGAGAGGGAGAGAGGGAGGGAGGAAGAGAGGGAGAGGGGGGAGAAACAAGCAACAGCTTGTATCAAAACACCCTGCCAGATGCAATTAACAATGTTTTCAGTATGTGAGTTTAAGGTATAATAAGGCCAGGGGGGGGGGGGGTCACTAAACCCACCTCATGGCGTATATAAACACAACGAGCCGCAACTTTTGCCAGTCTACACAGACTGGTGGTGATGGTGTTCATTGTGGTGGTAGTAATAGTAAATAGTAGTAGTAGTAGTAATAGTAGTAGTAGTAATAGTAGTAGTAGTACTAGTACTAGTACTAGTAGTAGTAGTAGTAGTAGTAGTGGTGGTAGTAGTAGTGGTGGTAGTAGTAGTAGTAGTAGTAGTAGTAGTAGTAGTAGTAGTAGTAGTAGTAGTAGTAGTAGTAGTAGTAGTAGTAATAAGTATTAAGTAATAAGTAGTAATTGGTAAGTAATAGTAATGGTAACACTAAGAGTAGCAGCACTAGCGCCCTCTGGTGCCGCCCTACTGATGCAGGTCACTGGGGTGAGGATGGCTGGTAACTCTGTAGGGTGGGAACGGGGTAACTATGCACATGTCAGAACGGCGCGGGTCCCTTTGAGCTTTTCTTGGGGTGGTTTTTGTGTGCTTCTGCCTGTCGCCATATGCCGCGTGTGAGGTCCAGCGTGTGAGAAGCTATAAAGGCAATTGCACCCCGCCGCACCACACTCCAACGCACTGCACGACACCACATCGCACCACACCACACTGCATCACACTGCACCGCCCCACACCACACTGCACTACACTGCACTGCACCACACCACACTGCACCAGACTGTACCATACCACACCACACCGAACCACACTGGACTGCACCACACCACACAATACTGCACCGCACCACACTGCATAGCACAACACCACACCACACCACACTGCACAACACCACATCACACCACACTGCACCACACCACACCACACTGCACCACACCACACCGTAGCACACCACACCGCACCACACGGCTGTGCACCTCACCACACCACACAGCACCCTACCACACCGCACCAGACCAGACGGGATGGCCGAATGAGTTGAGCGTCCGTCTACCGTTTTGGTAAATCGTGAGATTCGAACCCACAGGTTCGAACCCTGGACGAGACAAACCAATGACTTGAAAAATTGATACTTGTCACTTCCTAGCCAGCCGCTCGGCATTATTATGATAGGGCAAAGACTGGTTGACTCAGTGTCAGGATAATGTGACTGAGTGTGATTTCAGGTCATGGTGCTGGCAGTCGGGTCACCCAGTGGGCCAGCACTATAAAGTCACCATGAGTGCGCAAGTCGGTACCCGCTGTGATCACTCAATAAACATCTTCGGTACAATTTTGAATGGCCTTGATGGTTTCAGCAACTGGCTTTGATATATTAAATCTATAGACAAACAAACAAAAATCATGACCAAACATGTCTATTTTACAGTTAGCAAATTTTGAAACTAGTAATTTATTTCCCTGGGAATTTGTCCATCGGACAATCGCAATCGACCTTCAGAGCAATAGCACACCGCTTTGATGTTAGTTCTGCCGCGAGCCGCCGAGCGGCGCCACTGTCGGGGCGGGGCGGGGCGGGGCTAGATTAGCTCACATCCGGTTCCGGTTTCAGAAGCAGCTTCAAAAGGAGGCTCTGCGCCTGAAATCCAACATCCTCTGAATTTGAAAAGTTTGAAGGGACTATTTGACAAAGCAAGACCGTCGTAAGCGGCGTATTGTAAACTGATAGGTGGCCAGAGTTTGGCTATACCAAAGGACGCTACATGTTAATTGTCATACCACAAAGGCTGCCAGCTGCGCCTCAAGGGGCAGGGGGTGGGGGTGGTGGTGGGGTGGGGGGGGGGGGCTGCGGAGTGATGCGTCAGGCTGAGTAAGAGCGGAAGTAGCGCATGCACGATGAAGCAGAGATTCCATTAAGGCTGCATAATCCGAAGAAAGCATTAATATTGTCCCAGACACGGTCCAATTGGTAGAGTGCAGGCTTCATGTGCGGAGGAAGGTCGGGAGTTCGAATAATTCCAGGTCGAGTCAAACTATCGATTTGACTAAATTGATACTTGTCGCTACCTAGCCGGGCACTCAGCATTATTAGGATAGGGCAAGGACTGGTTGGGTCAGTATCAGGATAATGTGACTGAGTGGGGTCTTGGGTTATGGTGCCAGCAGCCTGATCTCCCTGGGTAGCAGCACTATAAAGTTGCCATGAGTGTGCACTGTCACAAGTCGGTACCCATCCTCATGTGACCATAGATATTGCTAGTACGTAAAACCGCAATAAACAAACAGGATAATATTGTCATCGGGGTGTGTGTATATGTGTGTGTGTGATGACACTGTGAAATATTGCGTCTAGAGCAGGATCCGAGCTCACACTTCTTGACATCCGGGGCCAAGCGTCCTAACCATTAGACTATCTAAGCATCCCTGATGCAATCACCCTATCGATGCCTCCCTGTCTATGTTGCTCATTGTCTAAGATTTCAGTGCAGACTTCTACACTCATCTCCCTGGAACCATCAATCAATCAATAGTTCCATCCTCTAGTCGAGGGTTGGGTGCAATGGTTCTCCACTTGTCCCGATGTTGTGCTGTTCTGATAGACTGTGAATAATTCAAGCCTGTCCACTGTGAAATATTTGTAAACCATGATGTTCTTGGTCTCCCTCTCCCTCTGCTGCCATTCACCTTCCCTTCCAACAATGTACGGTATATTGAACTCTGACGAATGATGTGGCCAAAATAAATAAGTTTCTTTGTCTGTATAGTGGCAAACAAGCTTTTCTTATTTTTAATTTTTCTGAGAACTTCTTTGTTGGTGATCTTCTTTGTCCATGATATTTTCATCATCCTTCGATAAGTCCACATCTCAAATGCTGCTAAACGTTTGTACATTTTCTTAGAGATTGTCCATGTCTCTGCCCCATACATTAGAGTAGACCACACATAACACTGAAGAATACGCTTCCTTGTTTGTATTAATATCTTACTTGATGTTAACACTCTATACATTTTGGAGAATGTTGTTCGGGCTATTGTTATCCTTCTTTTAATTTCTTCCTCACATCTCCCATCATTTGTAATCTTTTGTCCGAGATATATGAATTCGGATACTTGTTCTATGTTTGTGCCATCTATGGTTATATTGACATTTGGTTTATCTGTCTTTTTACTTATAACCATTGTTTTGGTCTTCCTGGCATTCATCTTCATGTTGAATAGTATTCCAGCTTTATTGATTCTATTCACTATATCTTGTAGGTTTTTCTCACTGTCTGCTAGTATTACACTGTCATCGGCATATCTAAGATTGTTGATGTTCATGCCACCTATTGTCACTCCCTTGCAATCTTCAATGTGTCTGAAAATCATCTCTGTGTACAGGTTAAATAGACATGGTGACAATACACACCCCTGTCGAACTCCTCGTTTAATCATAACTTCATCCGATAGGCCCTGCTCCATTTTTATAAAATGTGTCCAGTATAAGTTCACAATTAGTTTAATGTCTTTGCCATTGACACCAATATCTTGTAAACATTTGATTAACAGTTCATGATTGACTCGGTCGAAGGCCTTCTCATAGTCAATAAAGCAGGCATAAACATCCTGGTTCACTTCACAATAACGTTCACAAATCATTCTCATATTGAACCATAAGTCTTTTAAATGGTTTATGTTCATAAGTTGTTTAATACTTGTGTTTACACATATAGAGGCAATGCACTTACACACACACACACACACATACATATATATATATATATACATATATATATATATATATATATACATATATATATATATAATATATATATATATATGCATACATACACATGGTTGGTAGGTTCTCAAACCATGGAGCATGTAGCTTGTACAGGATTATGATCATGGCATGGCACCAGTGCCATGGGAGGTTTTATTTGTTTGTTTGTTGTTGTTTTACGTCCTAGCAACATCTAAGGCCATGGGAGGAGGGGGTTGAAAATGGGAAAAATTCCCCCCGAAAGCAGGATTCGGACCCACACGTTTTGTCATTCTGCGGCTAGTGTCCTAATCATTAGGCGGTCTAGGCTCCCTGATGCAATCATCCTATCCATGCTTACATGTCTGTGGCTCCTTGCCTGAGTGGTCAGTGAAGACTACAATATTTTTAAAGTCGAAAACATTTACCTAGATCTGGTTAGATATATATCCAACTTAAGCCGTGTTCACACGGGAAAAGTTTAAAGCGATTTAGACAAGGCGAATAATATGAATCGATTTAGAGGCCCATTCACACGGACCGAGTTTGAAAGTGTTTGAAAGTGTGTCGCGTTCACATGGGCAGTGCTTGAGTCGGTTTAAGGCAGAAGTAACCGGAAGAAAACAAAAGAATCGCTCGAGTGCGCATGCGTGTGATGTCATAAGTCGCCTCATAAAATCCACTTGCGTTCACATGGGCGATATAAGTCGAATCATAAAATTCGGTTCATATAAACCACCTACACAAGTGGTTTATAAAATCCGAATAATATGATTCGAATCAGCCCTAAACCGCCTCAGCCGCGCGTTCACACGCCAAATGTGAGCCGAATTAGGCAAGGCAATTTATATGAGTCGAATTAACTGCCCCGTGTGAACAGGGATTTAGATACCAATGTACTTATTCCATTCTTCATTGGTGGTATGGGGGTCCACCATAATTTTTTTTTTTTTTAAACTAACCTGCTTTGATATGCCCACAGCAATGGTACATTGCACGTGGCTTCATGCAACTGACGGGCACACACATTATTGTGCATGCTTGCACTTCCAAATATCTGAAGTTATTCAATCATCATACAAGTTGGTTGGTTGGTTGTTGGAGTTTTACCTCCTGGCAACATCTAAGGTCATATCAGGACGGGTACTGATTTGTGACAGTGCACACGCATGGCAACTTTATAGTGCCACCCCACTGGGAGACCAGACTGCTAGAACCATGACCTGATATCCCACTCAGTCACATTATCCTGACACCGAGCCAACCAGTCCTTTCCCTACCCTAATAATGCTGAGACCCTGACTAGGAAGCGACAAGCATCAATTTTCTCAGTCATTGGTTTGACTCGACTGAGAATTGAACTCCCGACCTTCCACACGGGAGGCCTGCACTCTACCGAATCAGCCACCGTGCCCAGTACAGACAGTCGGTTACTTAGCTATGCCTGACACACTCCCCGCGGTGTGAATGGAATCTCAGCGTTATACCCCTGTCACACTACGACGTAACGAGCCAACGTGAGCCTAACGTGGGCATTTTTCGTCATGACGTTGGGTTACGTCATGATCACGTCAGAATGACGTTAGAATGACGTCGAGCTACGTCACATTACGTCGTGTTACGTTGAGTTGTGTCAAGGTTTTGGACATGTTCAAAACTTTCGACGTAGGTCGAACATAAGGGTTTACGTTCGCCGTACGTTCTGTTCACGTTCAGTGAACGTCAATGACGTTAAATGGACGTTATTTCAACGCTGCTCACTACGTTCAACTACGTTCCACTACGTTCCACTACGTTGACCCACATTAAACCAAGTGCAAAAGCCTACGAGGCTTAATGGGAACGTCAGGAGAACGTCACGAGAACGTCAGGAGAACGTCAGGAGAACGTGCATTCAACGTACGTTCAACGTGTCACGACATAGCTAACGTCATGTAACGTTCTTCTGGCGATGGAATAACGTTCATAACGTTCCGTGAACGTAGTGACGTTGTCCTCTCTCGGGGATTGACGGTATCACTACGCTTTACCAACGTTACGCTCTCGTCCACTACGCTGCATCCACGTTCAACTTCTGCCCAAATTTGCATACTACGCCGAGAAGTTCAACGTTCTTCACGTTCTCCCTACGTTGACGTCGTTACGTCGTAGTGTGACAGCCCCATTAGTCAACAATGTGCTGGCAGCTCCTTGAACATAATGGTGACTGACTGATACCTATTACAACGACACTTATTTTCTTTCTCTCTTCTCGCTTTTGTGCGCACTTAAAGTTGCAGTCTGTTGGTTTGGAGCTTCTGTCATGTTCTGAGATAAATATATCATTATAACCTACTTTAATTTAGTTTGAAGTAACTGTTATTTTAAATGGCTAACCGTTGAGATATTTGAGTGCAATGATGCTAAATTAATTTTGGCATGCATGCCAAAACTCTGACACCATAGGCTTCTGCAGAAACTGGTTCTGTTAAATTGGCTCACTATTCCATTCTATGCAGCGACAAATGTTTGATAAGTGCACCAGTATCTCATTTAGATATGTAGAATCAAATCTAGATAATTGTTTTGGTTTTGAAAATTGGATGTTTTCATTGGACTATGCAGCTTTAAGTTCATGGCCATGTAGATTGTCTGGGCGCCACCACAGCAATGTCCAAGCAATTTGTTAAGCAATGGCGACAGAAGAAAGACAGGTGCTGACCTTTCCAGTCTAAAGCATGCAAATAGGAAGGGAATACCACCTAGTAGTACAGCGTAATTGGCAAATAGGAAGGGAAACACCTATTATTCCTTCTTAATTGGCAAATAGGAAGGGAATAACACCTAGTAGTACAGCATAATTGGCAAATAGGAAGGGAATACTACCTAGTAGTACAGTGTAATTGGCAAATAGGAAGGGAATAACACCTAGTAGTACAGCGTAATTGGCAAATAGGAAGGGAATAACACCTAGTAGTACAGCGTAATTGGCAAATAGGAAGGGAATAACACCTATTAGTACAGCGTAATTGGCAAATAGGAAGGGAATAACACCTATTAGTACAGCGTAATTGGCAAATAGGAAGGGAATAACACCTATTAGTACAGCGTAATTGGCAAATAGGAAGGGAATAACACCTATTAGTACAGCGTAATTGGCAATAGGAAGGGAATAACACCTATTAGTACAGCGTAATTGGCAAATAGGAAGGGAATAACACCTATTAGTACAGCGCAATTGGCAAATAGGAAGGGAATAACACCTATTAGTACAGCGTAATTGGCAAATAGGAAGGGAATAACACCTATTAGTACAGTGTAATTGGCAAATAGGAAGGGAATAACACCTATTAGTACAGCGTAATTGGCAAATAGGAAGGGAATAACACCTATTAGTACAGCGTAATTGGCAAATAGGGAGGGAATAACACCTATTAGTACAGCGTAATTGGCAAATAGGAAGGGAATACCACCTAATAGTACAGCGTAATTGGCAAATAGGAAGGGAATAACACTTAGTAGTACAGCGTAATTGGCAAATAGGAATGGAATAACACCTAGTAGTACAGCATAATTGGCAAATAGGAACGGAATACCACCTAATAGTAGAGCGTAATTGGCAAATAGGAAGGGAATAACACCTAGTAGTAGAGCGTAATTGGCAAATAGGAAGGTAATTACACCTAGTAGTACAGCATAATTGGCAATTTGCCCAGTGACACACGCCATGGAGGAACTCTTATGTCTTGTGAGAAGAATTTGTCAGTGTACAAACTGCTTTTGTCTCATATATAGCTGTCCCTCCAATGACAGGGCAACCCGCAATGTGATGTCAGGACACCACTATTCTGGATGCAGGATTATCCATTAAAAACAGGTACATATACTCTATATATATATATATATATATATATATATATATACACACACACAGTAAAACCTCTCTAACTGACCACCTCCACAGATCGACCACTATCCTATATCAATCTATTCTCCCTAAACCGACCACCTCCTTAAATGAACCATTTAAAGTTGGTCCCAAGATATATACACACACCCACATAGTTAAACCTCTCTAAATTGACGGACCATGGGACCGACTTTATATGGTCCATTTAGGGAGGCAGTCAGTTTAGGGAGTTAAAAAAAATCAATCATTACAATGGTATTGTATGGGCGATCGTTTGGGACCCAATTAAAGCGATCGATATAGGGGACTGGTCGATCTGCGGAGGTGGTCGGTTAGAGAGGTTTTACTGTATATACACACATATACATGACAGGAACCACCACGAGTTGTGCTAAACAGTCGGTAGGATGAGGCTAAGGACAGTTAATGCCACTGATTTGCTTCATCAGCATAAAGGGAAGGGGGACATCTGAGGGCATACATATACACCCACCCACCCACCCCTCGTTATCTGGTGGGGGTTTGGGGCGGCCATAAGTACTACTGTAGAATAAACATGAAACAGCTCATTGGCATGTCCTATCACAACTCTGGCAGAACTTAAAAGGGATTTATATTTTCAGCTTTTTTAGAGACCATCATAAAAGTGCCCCGCTTTGATGTACATAGGGTCCGTTCTAAGGCTTGCAGTATACACACATGCTGCTGTTGGTGTGAAGCTCTTTTTCAGCCTCATTCTCCTGGCCTCTTATCTATGTTATAACATCTCTGTGTTTGTGAGCTCCATCGCTACATCTCAGTCGGGCTTTTGAAATGATTCCCGAGTGTATGTGTATGTGTGTGTGTGTGTGTGTTCGGGTGGGGCTATTTTTGGTTTGTTTGTTGTGTATGTTTTTTTTGCTTTAAATATTGATAATGGAATATTATTAGCAAAAGCCTGGGTTGTTTGTCAAAGGACGACAACTACTGTGCCAGTGGCGTTGGACGTTGGCGTTGGACGGCGTGTTTTAAGAGGCACGTTTTACCCAAGTTTAGGGGCGGCGCGGGGGGGGGGTGTGTATATGGCTATGAATCCCCTCTCACCAACCCCACACTCACCTCCACCCCCACCCCCACCCCGCCCTCCTCTGCACAAATGTACATCTATATACCCCCCCCCCCCCACCCCGCCCCTCCATTGCTTCGATTGGATATGACCAGATTTCACTTACGACAAATGAAAGCGCACGCGGAGAGAGGCTGGCAGATAAACATGGGCATAATTTATGGGTGATAAATTAAAAACCCTTGCAGTCTTCAAAGGTTTACGGGTATTTTCTTCACATCCTTCATGTTCAGTCATGTTCAGCGTATATATGCACGCACGTATGTTGTTAGACGCGACATGCCTCTCTCTCTTTCTCTTTCTTTTGCTCTCTCTGTATCTCTCTCATTCTCTCTCTCTCTCTCTCGCTCCCTACCCCGTCCGTCCCTCCATCCGCCCATCCCTCCCTCCTTCTCTGTATATCTCTCTCTTTCTCTCTCTCTCTGTATCCCCCTCTCTCCCTCCTTCCCTCCCCCCGTCCGTCCCTCCAACCACCGGCTCCTCCCTCTCCATCCCTCCCTCCCCCCTCTCTCTCTCTCTCTCTCTCTCTCTCTGTCTCCAAAACCCCATATCACGCAGTCGCTCACTCACTCGCTCGCTCACTTATTCAGTCACTGATCCAATCACTCATTCACTCGCTCAGTTGTGAGCTTCTTCATCCGTTAATTTGCATGCCCAAAAAACATCGGCATTCCTAATCAGCAAGAAAGGGCAAAGCAATTGAGTTTCCATCATTTTCTGAGATAGATATATTAGGTTGAACTAACTTTGAAGTAACTTTTATAATAAATGGCTAAGTTTTGAGATATTTGAAGTGCAACCATGCACAATTATTTCGGACAAGCATGCCAAAACTCGGACACGATAGGTTTCTGCAATAACAGGTTCTGTTAAATTGCTTCAGTATTCCCTTCTATGTGGCGACAAATGTTTGCCAAGTCCTCCAGTATCTATCTAAGATTTGTAGAATAAAATCTAGGTAATTGCTTTGGTTTTGGAAATTTGATGTTTTCATCGGACTATGCAGCTTTAAGAAACTGACGTAGGTAGACCTAGAAGAACCTACAGAGGTGTGGCAAGTGGGAAGTGATGGCTGTTGTGAATTCTGAAGTTTGAGTTGACCTGGATATGGTTATACAATTCCCTCTGTTCGGTGCTCTGCTGGAAGACAGATGTGGCAGGCAGCTCGAACCCGCCCAGTGAAGCGCTGAAACATTATTTTAAATTTTTAGCAAAAGCTTGGGTTGTTTGTCAAGGGACGACTACTGTGCCAATGGCGGTGATGTGGATGGTGTGTATTAAGAGGCACACCCTACCCAAGTATGGTGGGTGATGGGGTGTATATGATTATGAACCCACTCTCACCAACCGCACACCAACCTCCACCCCCACCCCGCCCCTCCTCTACACGGATGTACATCTCCCCCTCCCCTTAGCCTCAATTAGAAATGAGAAGAAATTTCAATCACAGATAACTAGTCCTCCTCATCCCACTGTTCATTTTCCTATCATAGTACTGCCGAGCACCAGGCTGTGTAGCAACAATTATTTATTTGACGTACAATAGCCGATGATAACAACCAGTGTGCTCTAGAGGCGTCGTTAAATAAACCACTTTCCAAAAATTATTATTTAAAAAAGTTAAACTTATTGATTTGACTCGGCAAGGATTCGATCCCAGGGTTCCAATCCAACGAGCTGTCACACGGGAAGGGGGCGCTCAACCCATTAGTCCATCCATCCAACCTGACGTGTGTCACGTGGCTAACTTCCGGTAAACTTTGCGCTGGGTGCGGCGACACTTGAGCCTGATGCATGTCCCCGAGGCGCAATCAGGCTCATCGGGTCGGGGTGGGAGGGTGGAGAGTTGGGTGGAGGGTGAGGGAGTGGGGGCACCGATAGTGACACATGTACCATCACTCTTCCCGACGGTATTCCTGCTACAGTTGAGTTGAACTTGAATTGAGTTTTATTTAACCACAAATGTAGTAAGCAGGGATGAAAGTGGTGTCCGGGAAAAAAAGCGGAAATGCTGATATTCTCCCATAGGCTTAGCATTGTCAGGGAATCACTGAAAATTCCCGGAAGTCGGGTTTCATACATATTTGTATACGCTGATAGTGCTGCAGAGTTTGAGGCACGTATTAGTAGTACACGCTGACCATGCTGCGGCGTATAGCCATTAGTAGTATACACTGCTAGTGCTGCGACGTTTGCACCACATATTAGTATACACTGATGGTGCTGCAGCGTGAAACAATGTATTGGTTGGTTGTTGGAGTTTTACATCCTGGCAATATCTAAGGTCATACACTTATAGCTACAGGAAAAATCCCGGAAATCAGCGAAATCTCGGAGATCTTTCATCCCTGAGTAAGGTAACTGTACGGCTTCCACGAAGGCCGATCTTCCAGTGGAGCAACCAATGTTACATTAAATTAAACTTCATACTTATGCAAAATCCATTGTCACAACAAATCGGCGATTGAAATCACAACAAATCAGCTATGTCCCTGTAGCGCCTGTCTTCAATGGACAACTCTGCATCCAGACCAAATATTGTCCTGACATATCAGGTGTCCGGTCATCAGAGAGGACAGACAGTGAAATGAAACAAAGGTGGTTTTGTACATGGAACAAATTGTCCACACATGGCAGGGGTGCGCCGATCACATGGGTTGCTGAAGACTGTATGTACCACGTAGCTAACACCCCAGTCACACTACAGCTTGCGACCACTTGCGACCACTTAAGACCAAAGAACCCACAGTCACGAGTAACGCCCATACGTCGGCAGCAATTGTTTTGGGTCACAAGGACGTCACTGATGAGTGTCGGTTCTTTGGTCTCAGGTGGTCGCAAAGTGGTCGCAAAGTGGTCGCAAAGTGGTCGCAAACTGTAGTGTGACTGGGGCTTAAGGAAGCATTCCTTGAGGACATCAACACCCACTCCCAACCCTTCACCTTACACGAACCCACACCCTCTCTTTTCCACCGTCATATGACGTTAATCCTTATAAAAGGTGACCAGACGGGATGGCCAAATGAGTTAGAGCGTCCCTCTCCCGTGCTGGTAAAACGTGGGTTCGAACCCTGGTCGAGTGAAACCAATAACTTAAAAATTGATACTTGTCGCTTCCTAGCCAGGTGCTCGGCATTATTAGGACAGGGCAAGGACTGGTGTGCTCAGTGTCAGGATAATGTGACTGAGTGGGATATCAGGTCATGGTGCTGATGGCCTGGTTTCCCAGTGGGACAGCACTATAAAGTCGCTATGAGTGCACACTGTCACAAGTCGGTACCCATCATGATGTGACCTTAGATGTTGCTAGGATGCAAAACAACAAACAAACTAATAAAAGGCTGATTGGTTGGAGTGTTACGTCTTAGCAACATCTAAGGACATATCAGGACGGGAAGCAACTTGTGACAGTGTGCACTCATGCTGAATTTATAGTGCTGCCCCATTGGGAAATCAGGCTGCCAGTACAATGACCTGATATCCCTCTCAGTCATATTATCCTGACACTGAGCTAACCTGTCCTTGCCCTATCCTATTAATGCCAAGCGCCAGGCAAGGAACCAACAAGTATCAATTTTATGTCATTGGTTTGACTCGACCGGGAACCAAACTCTCGACCTTCCGCACGCGAGGCCCGCGCTCTACCGATTAGGCCACCGCGCCCGATCTAATAAGAGGTAATCCGCAAGTTAGGTGTGGTTTTCTTAAATAAATTACTTGTATTTATTTATTTTAGTTTTATAGCAATTCTTCTACTACATGTGTGGTGACTTCTCTTTTTCTCAAAGTACGCACTTTTGGTATTTGTGCCTACAAATTGGGTGTAAATTGGCTACCGGTCAGGGTGCTGGGTGCCGGGTGCCGCGTCTGGAGGCGCGTCATACTAACAGCACGCCGACTATTTCCGCCAAAAAAAGGCCACTGGGTATTGGCACAACCTCATGTCTACCTAATCCGAGTAAGGATTAGCAAGAGTCAGCAACCACCTCTACCTGTCGTAAATCAAACAAATTTAAAGGAGCGTACACAACAACAGTACTGGTTTTCTTTTTTTTCTTGAAGATTTATACTGCCTATCATGGATAAGTCTGAATACACTTGTTTTCACCATTAGACAGTTTGGCGATAGAAAGCCTGAGCCTACACTTTTACCGACCCAAGGGATTTTTAGCCTCCCACACCACATAGACATGGTATGAGAGCAACTGGCATTTGATGACGCTGTAAGTTATCCACAGCGGTGGAAATCCAAATTGGCAGAGGTGGGGGCACGGGGAATCGAACCACCGACCTTCAGATTAGGAGTCTGACCACTTTTGTTGTTGTTTTTTGTTGTTGGTGTTGGCGAGTTCGGGGTAATTATTGGTGTGGGTGAGTTTTGGTAAGACGTGCCCTTGGTGATTATTGCCTTAGCTGGGTGATCATTAGACACATTAGGTAAGGCCTAATCGAGTCGACCAGCAATAAGGCGAACCCTAATAAGCATTGGGCCTCACCTGCCAGACCTGCACCCCTACACCCTCCCTCCTCAACCTCACACAGTTACACTCCCCGTCCTGATATGCCCTTAGATGTTGCTAGGACGTAAAACAACAGTAAACAAACAAAAAGCAACAGTTGCAGTGCTTACAGTTACACGCAATAGAGGCTTTATGTGTGGGTGCGTGTACAACTATGCGAGTGTGTATACTATGTATGTATGTATGTATGTATGTACGTACGCACGCACGTACGTATGTATGTATGTATGTACGTATGTATGTATGTATGTATGTATGTATGTGTCTGTATGTATGTGCATATGTATTTATACATGTTTGATTATACACATGCTTAAACATGTGTAGGCATATACATGTTTATTTATACACATGTATGTTTCTGTTTATAAACATACATACATCTATGTACATATATGTATGTATAGATTAGTTAGACGAATCTTACCTGGGTATAGATGATGGATAACTGTTGTTTTACCGAGGTAGAAGCCTCGGATAGACGTGGGCTAGGGAGAGGTAAGCACATCCGGGTCCAGCAATCTTTACCTATTAATTCAGGATAAATGAGCCAAATAATCTAAAAGTACATTAACGGTGATAATGGTACCAAACTGTGAAGTTTTGTTGGTAAAAACAAAGAATAGACGTGGAAGGGAGTGGCGGGAGGGCCCTAGCCCACGTCTATCCGAGGCTTCTACCTCGGTAAAACAACAGTTATCCATCATCTATACCCAGGTAAGATTCGTCTAACTAATCTATTTTACCTCGGTATACAGCCTCAGGCTAGCTTCAGGCTAGGGAGAGGTTTACGTAAACTCATTTATCCTGTATTCTAATGTCAAAAATCAATAACAATTGTTAAACATGTATGAACATCAACCAGCAAAATTAAAGAGTTTTGGTGAAAACGAAGTGTATTCTCACCTACTGCTGATCTAGTCTTGTAGCAGCTGTCGGGCTACTGTGCTCGACTTTTCTAATCGTTTGTTGTAGTGGGTTGCAAACGACCGTGCTGTCTTCCATCCTGCATGGGCCAGGATCCGCTTAACAGAGATGCCCAGGAGTCGTGCCTTAGACACCATCGCACCCCTTGTTGAATGGGAGGCATATTTGTCCGTGTCTACGCCTGCCATTTTCAACATTCTAATTGTCCATCTCGCTAGAGTATCTCGCGAAATGCCTTTGTGTGGCTTAATAAAGCTCACCAAAAGCTGTCTTGACTGTCGTAAGTCTTTTGTCTTGGATATATATGCCCTAATGGCCGAGACAACACAAAGTTTTGAGTCTTCTGTGAAACTACTAACACTAATCGTAGATAAAGGGTCACCTAATCTGTTAGATTTTAATAACTTTGACAAATCAAATGTGGCCTCCTTTCTATCTATCTCTAGGCCGTCTAACGATAACGCTACAATAGTTTGACCCCTGTGTCCTGTTACTAACAAAAGGAGCAAAGCTACCTTAAAACCTAATTGTTTAAGATCTAAATGCTTATTATGAGGCCACTGTTTGAGTAAATCAAACACTACCGACACATCCCAAACGCGACTGTATTTCGGTTTTGGTGGATTTCTCTGATAAATCGACCTAATAATCCAATGAATGACATGGTGTTTTCCAAATGTCTCATTATTTATCCGTGGCAGGATAACCGATAAAGCACAACGAGCAGCATTAATAGCTCCGAACCCTAATCCTTCATCCTCCAACCCTCTGAGAAATTTACCAACTTGTGAAATAGTAGGATTCATGGGTTTAACTTTGTTAACTATACAAAAAACACCCCATTTCCTCAAATATGTAGTATACATTTTAACCGTACCTTTACGCCAAGCATCTGCCACCAGTCTTTGTTGTGTAATTTTATCTAAACCAAATTGTTCTAAATATTTATTTAAAAAAGGAATGCCCACAACGGGGTTGTGGACACGTTCCCTCGTCGTTTTAGAGGGCCTTGGTGTGTCAGATTGTCTGGCGATCTTCGGAATCGGAGGCAATCTTTGGCGGCTGCCTGTATGCCCGGTAGCCAAGGCTGCGTGTGCCAGTCGGGAACGATTAATATTGCGTGTGCTTTGTCCATCCTTATTTTTCTGCTTACCCGGCTGATCAAGCTGAATGGGGGGAAGATATAATAAAATTTATTCCCCCAGGTGAGAGAAAAAGCATCTATATGCCATGCATCCGGTTCTGGCTGCCATGAGACATATTTATCAATCTTACAATTGTTTCGTGAAGCAAATAAGTCCACTTCAGGTTGGCCCCACTTTTGGCACACTGTGGCGAAAATTTGTGGCTTAAGAGCCCATTCTAAGTGGTCATAAAATTGTCGACTTTTATGATCCGCTAAAGTGTTCTGCTTTCTGGGAATATAAGCTACTGTTAACCAAACTTTCTTCATTTGGGCCCAATCCCAAATTTTTCGGGCCATAGCATTACATGGTTTTGACTTTGTCCCACCCATATTGCGTACATATGCCATTGCTGTGGTATTATCCGTTAAAATACGGACGTGTGTACGTGGTACTTTAACCAAACTAGCGAGGCCTAAGTAAATAGCTCGTAGCTCTAGGACATTAATATGATCAGAATCTTCCTCTTTTAACCAACGTCCACCAGTTGCTACGGACTCGCAATGTGCACCCCAACCTTCTAGTGAAGCGTCAGTAGTAACTACTGTGTTGGGTTCATTCATCCGTATGGGGTTGGGGGAATTTTCAATATTATCGAACCACCAATTAATATCATTCAGTCCTTCCTCGGAAATAAACATTTTCCTTTCAAAATTGCCTTTAGTACGAGCCAACCCTAAGTTCTTATCTATCTCCAAAGATTTGATATGGGCTTTGCCATATAGAATAGCCGGGGCGTAGGCAATAAGTATGCCAACTAGCACCGCGACCTGTCTAATCTTTGGCCTACTTAAGGCGACCAAGTGAGACGCCGTATCATGAAACTTAAGCAGCTTGTTATCTGGGAGTGAAACAGTCATACAGCGCGTGTTAATAATAAATCCTAAACATTTCAGTTCAGTTGTTGGGACAAAAACAGATTTGTTATAATTTAAATAAAATCCTAACGTAGTCAGGAGGGAACATAAATCTTCCACCGCTTGTTGACAGTCATCATAGGATTGTGACACAATGAAGGAATCATCAATGTAGGGAAACATAGTATGTCCCTTATTCGCCATCACCGAGAAAACGGGTTTCAACAGTTTAGTAAACAAACGGGGAGCACAGGCTAAGCCATTCGGCATACAAGTAAATTGAAAAAGTGTACCTTTCCAAATAAACCGTAAGAATTTCCGGTGTAGTTCAAATATCGGGACTGTATAATATGCATCCTGTAAGTCAACACTAGCCATCCATGCATTTTGTGTTACCAAGTCTCTGGCTGTGTCAAGTGAAAACATTTTGAAATGTTGATACTCTACTAGTTCGTTTAACTTAGTTAAATCTAAAATCATACGGATATCGCCATTTGGCTTTGGCCTTGAAAATATATTAGAGATAAACTCCCCTGGAGTGTGTAACACCTGTTCAATAATACCCTTAGACTCAAAGAGCGTAACCTGTTCAGATAATGCTCGTTCTTCAATCTCATTAAACTTGTACGGAAAAGGTATCCGTTTTTGTAAAGGGATTTCCGTAAAAGGAATCTTAACACCGGTAACAATATTCAAAATGTTAACGTCAGAAGTAATGTCATACCAAGAAGAAATACAATTAACAATATTTCCTGCACAAAATTCCCTTACGTCTGTTTGTGTAGACTCCGCCACCCGCTTAGGTAGTTGGGTCTGCGTAGCCATGTCTATTTGTTGACTGGTCGTGGGAAGGATTGTTTCGGGGCAAACTCCTTCCTGAACGGGCGGTTGCCGTCGTTCCACCCTTGCCGGTCTCCTCGACCTCTGCCCCTGGGCTGATAGCCGTAGGATGGGCCGGACCTGCCAGCCCTGGCTCCTCGACGAGGACGAAAATCCCCTCGGGGTCGACGGAATCTGGAAGAGTCGGTTTTCTTGGCCTCCAGGTTACGACCACTCTTGGCCTCCGTTTCTACCTCTTTAAAGAGGTATGGCAGTTGGCCCCCAAACATTTTCCCCTTATCCAGAGGTTTGCCTTTGATTGGCTTGGGGGGCAAGAAGAGTGTATATTCCTTGCCATCGTTGTCCATAACCTTTTTAGACCTGGCGACTTCCTTTCCTGCTTGGGTACTGACCGCCTTGAAAACATTTTCATAGCGACGATAACTCAGAAAATTACTGGCGGCTGTAAGGAGGGCCATGCCCTTGTCCATACCTCTAGCCAGTGAGGAGAACTTGTTCTCTGTCTGCATCCGGTTCGCGACCGGAACGACTGAAGCGAGTACGCCCAAAACTGCTTTGTGGACGGTAAACAGTGCTGTTTCAAATCGCTTCTTCTCTTCGTTAAGATGGATGCCAGCATCCATCTCCTTAACGACACTAGCTGGGATACCTTTGATGCCGGAAATTTGTTCTGTGATCTTATTGATCACCTCGGCTGGCTTAAAGGTATTGAAGTGTCCTTTGATAGTCTCACGCATCATGGTCGTTGTTCTGACCTTCTTACCCTTTTGAATAGGGCAGCGCTTGCGAATCTTTCTGCCCAGCTTGGCATAAACGCCATCTCTTTCTGTATCTGAGTCGGATTCAGTAGTCGACGAGTCAGACGATGAATCGGAAGAAGAATCCTTCTTTTTCTTCTTACTCTTCTTCTTTTGCTTCTTCACTTTCTTACTTTTGGTGGCTTTCGTGTAGTCATCACCCGAGGAACTAGCGGGTCTTTTTCGCTTTTTGCCCTTAACGTGCGTGGGCTCAGCCGCCGAATCAGTCTCAAAATCCGTGACATCCTGCCAACCAGAGTCATCTGGGTCAAACTGTTGGTCTTTGCTTTGGAGCTCTTTCATACGTTGCTCCACTAGCCGATTGACCTGCAAGGTCAAGTCCGCTGGGAACACCTCATCGTCATCACTGTCTCTATCCGAAAGCACGTGGGCTCCCTGAAGCGGAGACGGCGGAGCTGTCCTATCGGGAGACGTATCGTAGCCGGTAGGCACGCGTCCCTCCGCCGCTGCAGGCAGCGGCTTGTTTCGTTTCGTAGCCATCGGTTCTGTAACCCAAAAAAGGAAACTTAATAACCGGAATCAACTCAACTGAACACCGAAGTGACGCCAGAAACTGGGTTGAGGATATCTTGGTAACGAGTAACGTATTTACACCGTTCTCGAAACAGGCGTGGTAAGCTAAATTTTCCGTAGGTTTTAGGTATCGAAACCAACCGTACGTGGGGTAGGCTTCTAGAACCTTCCATCTCTCTGTTCCATACACTTCTCTCACCCACGGCTACTGCGCCAGCAAGTGAGAGAAAATGCTACGAAACTCGGAGAAACGCCTCATCAAAAGGGGAGTCCATAAAAGAAACCCAGGATCTTCCCCAACATCACCCTCTATTAGGGTCCGAAGGAATGTCCACAGGAGATGTGACGGTGTCACCATCTCTACCCGTACAAAGCGGGTTAAATCGAACCACTGGCCAAGACAAAGGAATCCTTTGTTCTATCCGATTCAAATTTTTAAACGTCAATCTTGTCCAAACTGGACGTACGAAAGTTCTGAACTTTCCAATCTAGATGCTATAACGCATCATAAACAAACTCAACCAAAATAATCATGATTACTTACAGTTGTTAGCTTGTTTGTAGATAAATCCAACTGGAGCAGCTCACGAGCGTCCTCCGGTCGTGAGCTTTTTATGCTAATTGCTGGACCGGATGTGCTTACCTCTCCCTAGCCTGAGGCTAGCCTGAGGCTGTATACCGAGGTAAAATATATATATACATGTATTTATGCATATATGTATATATGTACACACACTTACATTTTCTTTCTTCTTAAACCAGTAAACTGGGGTTAATGGAAACCCGTCCAAACGCAGATTAAATTCAAAATCATTTCAAGTATGACAAAGAATAGAAAGAAGCCTTTTCACATGTATTGTAAAATTTATAATAGACGACATTGGCCTTTCAGGCAAGGAGCCACATGTGTGGATAGGGTGATTGCATCAGGGAGTCTAGATAGCCTAATGGTAGGATGATAGCCTTGGAATAGCGACAAGTGTAAGTTCAAGGAATAATATTACCCATTTGCACAACCTCCGCAACTCTGTCTACCATGACCAGAATTTTACAGACTGTATGGTTGGTGAACCTACCCTGTGTATGTATATGTAAGTGAATTACTTGTAAGTTGTATGGATGCACAACCACAGCTTTCGGCTCTTTCAGTTGTGAAAATTGACATACACAACACATATTCAATTGAACTTAAAGTTGCATAGTCCGATGATTTAGAATTTCTGTCATTTTCTGAGATGAACATATTAGGATGTTCCTTATAATCTACCTTACTTTAGTTTGAAGTAACTTTTATTTTAAATCGCTAACTTTTGAGATATTTGAAATGGAAACAGGCTAAATTAAGCTTGTCAAAACTCTAACGCCATAGGCTTCTGCAGTAACAGGTTATATTAATTGACTCAGTATCCCCTTATATGTGACGACGAATGTCTAATAAGTGCACCAACATCTAAGTTAGATATGTAGAATCAAATCTAGATAATTGTTTTGGTTTTGAAAATTTTATGTTTTCATCAGACGTTGCAGCTTTAACATAGCAAACAATGATGATTTGGATATATGACTTGAATTTCACAACTTTCTGAAAGAACTTATATATAACCCGAACCCCTCCCTCCCTCCCTTCCTCCCCAAACCAACACACCAGATGGGATGGCCGAATGAGTTCCAAGAACCACCATACACAACATAGAGTGCATTCAACTGAACAGAACAAATAACTGCAGATTTTGGATCTAGTATGCGAGTTTCAAAACTTTCTGAAAGATCTTATATACATATATACATACAGGAAAACCTCTCTAACCGACAACCTCCACAGATCGACAACTCCCCTATATCGATCACTTTATTTGAAGCTCAAATGATCGCCCATTGTAGCGATCACTCCATAAACTGACCATCTCCCTAAATGGACCATTTAAAGTCGGTCCCATGGTCGGTCGATTTAGAGAGGTTATACCGTGTGTGTGTGTGTGTGTGTGTACGTGTGTGTGTGTGCGTGTGTGCGTGTGTGTGTATTGTTGTTGAAGATTTATACTGCCTAATCTGAATAGTCTTGTTTTCACTATTAGACACTTGATCTATAGAAAGCCTGAGCCTACACTTTTACCGACCCAATGGCTCTTTTAACCTCCCACACCACATAGACACGGTATGGGAGCAACTGGCCTTTGATGACGCTGTAAGTTATACACAGCGGTGGAATATATATATATATTTATATATATATATATATGTCTTATTATTATGTGAAATATAAGCATTATATATATATATATATATATATATATATATATATATATATATATATATATATATGGATAGTGATAAACCCTTTATCGCGTGTAATAATGCCTGTAGTGTCTTGCACCCCCCCCCCTGTCCTGGTGGGGGTGGGCCCCCCATCATGCACCGCTCCGCCTCCTGCGCGGGGCCTAGCCTCCATTCGCTCGGAGTGTTTGTGTGTGTGTGTGTGTATGTGTGAACACAAACAAAACCCAGCAGCAACAACCCATTTTCGTGAGCCGCATCACGTGCGGAGAGAGGCCGGCCGAACGAGACGCAGGCGGGGAAGAGGGCGGCGTAAACTGACCAAGGTGACGGGGCCAGGTGAGGCACGCCCCGCATGGCACCACGCACACCTTTCATCTCGCACCATATTGACCACTTTGTTAATATCAAACGCCGCGCCGAGGTCATGTGACTGGCGCGCCGCCAATCAGATTGGCCGCCACAGCCTGCCGCAGCGGTCACCCGAGAGGCCTGGACCAATCAGCGGCTTGGGATTTGCGGGATGCCTCGCGCGCACCGAGATTAGTGCGGGCGAGGGGTGTTTTGCCGCGGGAAGTGAGCGCGCGCGCGCGTGAGTGAGCGCGTGAATGAGTGAGCGCGTGAGTGAGTGAGTGAATGAGTGAGTGAATGAGTGAGTGAATGAGTGAGCGAATAAGAAAGTGCATGAGTGAGTGAGCTAATGGGTGAGTGAATGATTGAATGGGTGAATGAGTGAGTAAATGAGGGAATGAGGGTGCTAATGAGTGAATGAATGATTGAGTGGATGAGTAAATGAGTGAGTGAGTGAGTGAATGAGTGGGTTAATAGGTGATTGATTGAGGAAAGGTATGGTTGGTTGGTTGGTTGGTTGGTTGGTTGGTTGGTTGGTTGGTTGGTTGATGGAGCTTTACATACTGGCAACATCTAAGTTCATATCAAGACGGGTACCGACATGTGACAGTGCACACTCACGGCGACTGTAGAGTGTAGCCCCACTGGGAAATCAGACCGCCAGCACCATGACCCAATATCCAACTCAGTTACATTATCCTGACACTGAGCTAACCAGTCATTGCCCTATCCTAATAATGCCAAACGCCTGGCTAGGAAGTGACAAGTATCAATTTTATAAGTCATCGTTTGAATCGACTGGGAACCAAACTCCCGATCTCGCGTACGCAAAGCCCGCACTCTACCGATTCGGCCACCGCGCCCGGTGGGGGAAAGGTTATGTGAATGAGCGAGTGAATGAGTGACTGATTTAGGGAGTGGGTGAAATCAAGAGTGAGTGAGTGATTGTACGACAGAAATACACCTTTTCTGAATTACCTTTCGCTAATCACTGAAGGAGGGCTGAAGCTGTGACCTGGCGTGTTTACACGTCCGGAAGTGGGTAGATTTCCGTCCCATCCTGATCCTTCACTATAGCCTAGTACAGTATAACCCCATTAAACCAAGCTCGGTTAAACCAAACGATCGGTTAATCCAAACTTTTTTCGGCGGCCCGGCAAAATACTACCATTTATCATATAAAAAAGCTGGTTAAACCAAAGTCGGTTAATCCAAATTATCGGTTAATCCAAACAAAATTGTCAGACCCCAGGCCACTCCGGTATGGTTAAACAAAACTTTCATATGGTTATAAGGTCATCTGAGATCCCACTGACTGTTTTATATGATAAATTGTAGTATTTTGCCAGGCCGGCGAAGAAAGTTTGGATTAACCGATCATTTGGTTTAACTGAGCTTGATTTAACGGGGCTATACTGTATATACATAAAAATCAATAATATACATTGTATATTACATGTGCAATACACACTTAGTCAAAGTCAAAGCCAAAGCTCGGTTAAACCAATGATCGGTTAATCCAAACAAATTTCTAGGGTCCCTTCAAGTTTGGTTTAATGGGGTTATACTGTAGTCGTATAGGCACTAGGATACCGTTAAGGTCAGTGACAGTCACTACAGGCTCCGACTCCTTAGAGACGGCCCAAACTGGGTGAAAGGTTAAAGGTTACCCAACTAATTACAGGCTGGAATGAACCGGCAAACTGAAAACACTTCTCTCTTAAAAGACGGTCACTGATTCCATCCTGTCATGATTTGTACCTGAGTCACATCCAGTGAACTCTCATCCATGCACATCAAAGATGGCGCCGCGGGATGAGTACCGCCACCTTGTCACGTGATGTGACGAATAGAGAGATGCTGGTTCCTGATTGGAGGGCGTGGGGGAGGAAGTTGGGAATTCAAAGAGTTGTCAGCAAAGAACATGTTTCCTTTGAACTTCCGACATCCGGTGTAACCCATATCGCACACAAGCATCTTACTGTATATATATATTCCCACATATACTACTAATACTATATATATATATATATATATATATATATAAATATATATATATATATATATATAGTATTAGTAGTATACGTGGGAATTTAAACCCCACATTCAGTTAGCACCAAATGTAGTGTAGTAGTCTGCACTGACGTCTCAGGCAAGTAACCACATAGACAGGTAGGCGTGGGTAGTCTGGTAATACCAGGGAGCCTAGGTGGTGTAATGGTTAGCACACTGGCCCGGAATGCAAAGAGATGTGGGTTTGAGTGCAATATTCCCATTTTCATCACCCCCCACAACACTGGTGCCGTGACCATGATCCTGTACAAGCTACGCGCTGTATGGTTGTTGAACCTACCCTGTGTATGTATGTGTTAGTGCATTGCCTATATGTATGTAATTGTAAGCATTAAAAGATTTACAATTCCAGGGGGACGAGTGTAGTAGTCTGCGCTGACCTCTCAGGCAAGTAACCACATAGACAGGTAGGCGTGGGTAGTCTGGTGATATCATGGAGCCTAGGTGGTGTAATGGTTAGCACACTGGCCCGGAATGCAAAGAGATGTGGGTTCGAGTCCCGCTCTAGGTGCAATATTCCCATTTTCATCACCCCCACGACAGTAGCAACACCTTCAATGGCCCCCCCCCCCGTCCTAATATGACCTTAGATGTTGCCAGGATGTAAAACTCCAACAACCAACCAACCTTCAAAGGCCCCAATCCCTTCCAATGACAACCCCCCAATGTGTTTTAAAGATACATAGTCTGATGCTTTCAAGTTTCGGCCATTCTTGAGATAAATGTGGTGTTCTCTGTGGCAGAGTGGTTAGAGTGTCTGACTTTTTTCTAGGTCGGACTCCTAATCTGAAGGTCAGTGGTTCGATTCCCCGTGCCCCCACCTCTGCCAATTTGGATTTCCACCGCTGTGTATAACTTACAGCGTCATCAAAGGCCGGTTGCCCTCATACCATGTCTATGTGGTGTGGGAGGTTAAAAATCTCTTGGGTCGGTAAAAGTGTAGGCTCGGGCTTTCTATCGACAAACTGTCTAATGGTGAAAACAAGACTATTCAGGCTTATCCATGATAGGCAGTATAGATCTTCAATAAAAAAAAAATCAGGTTGATCCTTATGATCTATCTTACTTTAGTTTGAAGCCATTTAAAAAAATTTAAATGGCTAACTTTGGAGATATTAAAATTAAAACATGTTAAATTTAATTTAGCATGCATACAGAAATTCTGATACCATAGGCTTCAGTAGTAACAGGTTAAACAAAATTGACTTAATATTCCTTTCTACACAGCAAGACATGCTTAATAAGGGCACCAGTATCTAAGTAGTATATACGTAGGATCAAATCTTTATAAGTGCTTTGCTTTTCAAAATGCTATGCTTTCATTGGACTGTGCAGCTTTAAGGCCAAACACACCAGGTCTATTCACTCATATAAATTATTCGATTATTTAAAGGGACAGTAGCATGCCCAACACTACTTTACTTATTCATAATTCTCATGATCAACTGTGACTATTCATAATTTGTATAGTGTGAAACAACCTATTCTCTGACCAGACGGGATGGCCGAATGAGTTGAGCATCCGACTCCCGTTTTGGTAGATCGTGCGATTCAAACCCACGGGTTCGAACCCTTGGAAGGTAGCCCTGTAGTGCAATAAGGTTTACACCTTTTTTTTTTACCTATGTCTGTCCTTCCTTGTCTGCCCTTCCCTGTGTGATGTCACAGATCTACTAATACTAGCCACGAGGTATTTGATCTCTTTGGAATTATTAAAGCTGCATAGACCGGGCCGCCGGTGTAGGACGTTCAAAACACTATGCCGTTCAAAACACTATGGTAGTGTTTTGAACCTGCGTTCAAAACACTACGGTAGTGTTTTGAACTTAGGTTCAAAACACTACTGTTAAGTTCAAAACACTACCCCTACGTACATTCAAAACACTACCCAAGTTCAAAACACTATAGGCCATAATCGATTAACACGACCCGGGCGACTCGGCTCACCCGAGCCGTCAGAATTTCAAATAGAACACCGCGAGTGCCATGTGCAAAACGACCCGATCCCAGTAACCTCTTCTGTTAACATACGCTGATGGTGCTGCGGTGTGTGCGCCATGTATTTAGTATACGCTGATAGCGCTACGGCGTATGCGCCATGTAGGTTCGCTGTCGAGTAAAACCAATGACTTTAACATTGATACTTGTCACTTTCCTAGCATGGCATTTGGCATTAATAGGATAGTCAGTACCCATCCTGATATGACCTTCCATGTTGCTAGGATGTAAAACAATAACCACTAAAAACAACCCCTGCTGCCCCACCCTACAACATACTGCCCTGTAGTGTTTTGACCTTAAAGGTAGTGTTTTGAACTTGGGGATAGTGTTTTGAGCATGGCCACAGTAGTGTTTTGAACCTACCTTCAGCTAGGTTGAAAACACTACCATAGTGTTTTGAACCTAGGTTGAAAACACTACCGTAGTGTTTTTGTGGGGCTGTGTTTTGAACTTACTGCACCGGCACCATGACCCGATATCCCACTCAGGTACTGGTTTGTTTAGTATCTGAATAACATGACTGACATAACCTTAGAAGTTGCTAGGATATAAAACCCTAACAAACAGACACATCCTCTTTCACACACCCTACACCATAACCCTTCATGATATGACCTAAGATTTTGCTAGGACGTAAAAATCCACCAACAAAAAAACAAAACGCACAATCCAAAACCCTACCCCACAATGACAATGTGCACCCTTCTACAGGGGCAACAACTATCCCACTGGGTCAACATTCTACTAAGGCAATACAATGACTTAAAAATTGATATTGGTTGCTTCCTACTCCTAGCCAGGTGCTCAGCATTATTATGATAGGGCAAGGACTGGTTGGTTCAGTGTCAGGATAATGTGACTGAGTGGGATATCATGTCATGGTGGCAGTGGCCTGGTCTCCCAGTGGGGCAGCACTATAAAGTCTCCACGAGTGAACCATGAGTGACTGTCATAAGTCAGTACCCATCCTGATATGACCTTGGATGTTGCCAGGATGTAAAACTCCAACAAACAAACAACAAACATGTCCTGGTCATGGCAATTATCGAAGTCGCCAAGCATGTGCACTGTTACAAGTCGGTACATGTCCTGATATGACCTTAGATGTTGCCAGGACGTAAAACTACAACCAACCAACCAACTAGGGCAATAACTTGAATAAGAGACAATTACAGCCCTCCTGCTACAGACAGGCCCACAGCAACAAGACCCACCCGCCACATTATCAACATAATTGGGAGGGGGAATGAGAGACAAAAATACGTGGGGGGGGGTGGGGGCGGAGACAAAATATGAGGGGGGTGGGGAAATGAGGAAAAATATGAGGAGGATAGGTAAATGAGGAAAAATATGACAGAGGGGTGATGGGGGGGGGGGGACAAAAATGGCCGCGGCCAGTGGATGGGACCATTAACCGCTGGTGACCGGCGACACGTCAACCTGCCGCCCGGCGACCGTAGACCGGCGGAGGGGTGGTGTGGTGGGGTCGGGGTCGGGGGGGGGGGGGCACCGGGAGCCGGCGTCAACGTGGGAGCAGCGTGGACTTCACAGCCGAGGCACCAGCGGTTCAAGCTCCAGAGATCATTTGACATCAAGAAAAAGGCGACGGTAATTTTCCCTTGTGTTCCAGACAAAGGGGGGGGGGGGCGGGCAAAACCCTGTCCCCCTCCCAACACACACACCTCCACCACACGCGCCTTTTCCAAACTCTCAGCCATGCGACCCCTATTAATTATTATAAAAGGTGTTAACTAACGACGAAGCGCAAAAGTAAAATTCTCTCCAGTTGTAGACGAATAATTGGCAAACTCGTCCCAAGTAGGGCGTCATGCTTGTTTTGTCCAGTCCTGATATGACCTGAGATGTTGCAAGGGAGTAAATCCCCAACAAACAGCTTGTTTTGAATCGAATTGTACGTACTGTGGTATGCATGGGCTATGGGCATGTTAGGCTGTGTATCCATAGACTGTTACCTTGGGGCATGTTCCCTTGTTCTATGTTCGATTGTGACCTTGTGACTCACCACACGGACAATGAACATGTCCATTCTCAATGTTCCCGGTCAGAACATCACATGTGCTGTGCGCAAGGCCATATGGTCCCTGGGTCGAACCTATGGGAACGGTCACTAATCAAAACATAAGTTCATTGCCTGTGTGGCGCATCACAAGGTCACATCACAAGGGAACACGTCACAAGGGAACACGTCCCAAGGGAACACGTCACAGGGAACACATCACAAGGGAACACGTCACAGGGGAACAGTCTATGGATACACGGCCTTAGTTTACCTTGTTTATTTGCATACCAAGTTCTCAGCAAACTATTAGCACAACGTTCCCCTGTTCACCCCCCCCCCCCATTACACACACTGACACCCTTCTTTTTTGTTGTCCCTGTGATCAGACAGGTCTCACAAGTCTTAACCCGAGGTAAGAGAGGGCAGCTCTTTCTTCGCATCCTTAAAATGGACGAGTTGCTTTATATTGTCAGAATTCACTTTTCCATGTATGTCATAAATATAGAAGAAGAGCAAGCCGCCGGTCTCAGCCTGTGTGTATCTATCAAACTCTCAGCATTCATTATATCGGCATCGTTTAATATACTACTTCTATAGCTTATATGTACAATAAGGCGGGATGGCCGAATGAGTTAGAGCATCCGTCTCCTGTGTTGGTAGATCGTGGGTTCGAAACCTGGTCGAGTCAAACCAATGACTTAAAAATTGATACTTGTCGCTTCCTAGCCAAGCGCTTGTCATTATTAGGATAGGGCAAGGAGCAGTGGAATGAGGAAGACCAATCGTCTGAGATTGAAATTTCCAGTGCTTAAACTACTTTTACTTTCTTAGACGAACATCAGTTCCTGTTGTTCGTCTGAGGGGGCTGTGAAGTGGGCTTGACTACTCGACCGATGGAAATGCGGGCTGGGCTGATTAACTCGCATTCTGAAATGCGGGCTACTCACCAGGCTCGCATTTGCCACCATTTGCGGGGCCGGGTTCCCTGCTGTAACGCATCGCTAGGAGACGTCGATTGCCATTTCAGAATGCGAGCTAATCAGCCCAGCCCGCATTTCCATCGGTCGAGTAGTCTCGCCCACTTCACGACATTAGGTTAATTCGGTTAATTGTTGTAACCTAAGTTACTTTTAGCTTGAAGTAACTTTTATTTTAAATGGCTACCTTTGGAGATATTTGAAATAAAATCGCGCAAAATTAAATTTTTTGTGCACACCGAAATGCTGATTATGACCTTTGTTTATCCCCCCCCCACCCAATTTTTTGTTTAAAGCATAGCAACATAGCACAGGAGCACCCAACTGCAATAACTGTTTGAGAGGTCAGTGCAGACTACTAGTGCTACTACTACAGTAGGATATGACAAAGAGCACTAGACTGAGGGAGACCGCAGTTCAAATATCCCCCGGAACTTGACACCTTTTTGGGGGGGGGGGGGGTGAATATGTTTATTCTGCTGAATAAGTCTTTTGTCAGTGCCGAAGTACTGGTCTTCCAGCCATTTTTCAATTCAGGGTTATTTACACAAAAGGTATATAGAATAAGGTATACAATACCTGTTGAATACACAATTTTCAGCATGTAATACAATGAAATTCTGTAACCCAAAAGTTCCATAGCAATATGGTAACAGTAGCGTCATATAACTAGATCAATATTTGTCAGATCAATGTGAGTATTTACATAGTATTTAGAATGTAAGCAGAAGTTATCTTCTGTATTCCGTTGGTAAAGTTGTAGTAAGTTTTAATGTTCAGTTGCAGTTAGGGAATCGGTATATAAATGTCAGTTTGTTAGAAATATTCTAGTGTAACTCTAGTGTAGTTAGTTATTTGAGTTTATGAATTATGTTGTTGGGGTGGGGTTGTTAATAATACACTGGACCAGCTGTGACCAGTGAAGCAGTGGGACCAATCCCAGTGCATTTAGGTCTTAAATTTTACATTTTTACCTGGACTGTCTCTGTCTTCCTATATGGTTGACTGAAGATAACAGAGGAGCAGCAAAAAAAAGGGGGTGGGGGGTGGGGGCAGAAACCTTCATAGACCTTCATAGCTTTACTGCATAGTCTGATGAAAGCATCAAATTTGCTAAAACCACTTATCTAGATTTTATTCTACACATCTGGGATACTGCTGCACTTGCTGGTGCATACAAGGAAATACAAGGTCACATCAATAGAAACTGCTGCTGTTGAAGGTTATGGTGTCAGAATCTTGATGTTCAAGTCTAAATTAATGTGTCATGTTTTCACTTAAACTATCTCCAAAGTTATCCCTTTACGAAATAGGTTATGTCAAACTAAATTGACATAGACCATTAGAATTTAGATTTTGATGATTAGACTAACATAGTTTTTTTTTAAAGGCAGAAACTCTAAACCACGGGACTGCAACTTTAAACAACGAATGTAATACATACAAGTATTAGTAGCAGTAGTAATGCTACTTCTGTACAGCTTTTTTTTCTTTTCTTTTTCTCTAAGCCTTTAGTCTGGAATTGTCTGGAGTTCGACGGACGGAGCTGCCCTCTATGGAAGATCTTCTGATCAAAAAGAATCTCCGGTGGACTGGACACCTCATGAGGATGTCATCAGACAGGCTACCAAAGCAGATTCTCTATTCTCAACTGTCTTCTGGTTACAGAAAGAGAGGGCGCCCTCGTCTCCGGTTCAAGGATACCATCAAGAGAAACCTGAAGCTGAGAGAAATTAAGACCGACTCATGGACATCACTCTCACAGCAGAGAGCTAAATGGAGAGCGGCAGTCAAGTAATGAAAGCAGTCTTTGTCGCATCGCGACCGACAGCATGATGATGATGATGAGTAATGCTAATAAGAATAACAGTAGTATACAATCAGAATTAGTATAGCCTGTGATAACAGTAGTAATAGAAATACTAGAAGTAATAAAAGTAATAAGACAGTAAAAGTACTCGTTGCTTTAAAGCGGTAGTAAGAGCAATAGAAATACCAGTACTGACAGCAGAGTAGACATGGTATCATAAATACACAGTAGCAGCAATATAATGCTGCTAACTTGACAGCAAAAGCAGTGCAGGTATAGCACTCGTAGTAGTTGCAGCAAGTATGGTAATAGTGTCAGTACACGAGGTGTATGACTAGCAGTAGTAATGGGGGCAGTAATAAAAACGCCAGGAGTTACAGTAACAATAATAGCAGTAAATGCAGTAGCAACGGTAGTGATTGTAGAGGTAGAAGTTATGGCAGATGTAGCATCAGTAGGTGAACAGTAGTGAGAAATGGTCATGATTTATTTTCAAAGGAGCATTCGGCGCGTCTATGTTGTGAGGGGTGGGTTGTGGTGGGGTGGGGAAGGGGAGTGAAGAGGATGGAAGGAGGAGAGGCGGAGAGGAGGAGAGGAGGAGAGAAGAGGAGGAGAGGAGGAGGAGAGGAAGAGAGGAGAAAGGAAAAGAGAAGGAGAGGAGGAGAGGAAGAGGAGGAGAGGAGGAGAGGAAGGAGGAAGGAAGGAGAGGAGGAGAAGAGGAAAGGAGGAGAGAAGTCCAGAGAAGAGGAGGAGAGGAGGAGAGGAAGAGACGAAAGGAGAGGAGGAGAGGAGGAGAGGAGGAGGAGAGGAGGGGCAGAGGAGAGGAGGAGATGGGGGGGAGGAGAGGAGGAGAGGAGGAGAGGAGAGGAGAGTAGGGTGTAGGGCAGGTAAATGGGGGCATGGAAGGTGGGGAGGCGGAGGGGGGGGGGGGAGGGGGGAGAGGAGGGGGAGGGTTTTGTTTGTTTGTTGGGGTTTCATGTCTTACCAACACATATGGTTATATCAGGATGGGGGGGAAGGATGGAGGAGGGATGCGGTTTGCTTGTTTGTTGGTGGTTTACGTCTTAGTAACAGCTACGATCACATCAGGACGGGTGAAGGAGGGAGGACATGAGAGAGGGATAGGAGGGATGGA
>CM059192.1:31684899-31711765 GCA_030323885.1 Branchipolynoe longqiensis
CAGGAAGGACGAGGAGGCGGAAGTGGAAAAGAGGGCATTTTATTGGGTAATGCCCGAGGCGTTTTGAACATACATTGTAACAAGTCAAGTACAGGCAAGGTAAACTATAATTGTTTTGATGCATGCTCATGTCAATGTGAGCGTAATGTCCGGCAATGTCAGTAGTTGGGAGGTGGGCCCAAGGAGCCCTCAACCCTATAATGGAGAGTTGGTGTATAGGGATGGTGGGTGGGGAAAAGAGATAGGAGGAGCGGAGTCTGTGGAGGCAGGAGGGCGAGTGGCCAGTGGAGAGGCCGGAGGGGGTTATAAGGGAAGGAGAGAGGGGGGGGGGGTTATGTAAGAGGGAAAGAGCTGGAGGAGAGAGGAGGGGGGGGGGGAGAGAGAAGAGGGGGGGGGGTGCGTCCTCCCTGACCTCGCATCAAACGCAATGCGAGCATTACGACCGATGCGCGGCAAGGAAGGACGAGGAGGCGGAAGTGGAAAAGAGGGCATTTTATTGGGTAATGCCCGAGGCGTTTTGAACATACATTGTAACAAGTCAAGTACAGGCAAGGTAAACTATAATTGTTTTGATGCATGCTCATGTCAATGTGAGCGTAATGTCCGGCAATGTCAGTAGTTGGGAGGTGGGCCCGAGGAGTCCTCAACCAGGAGAGAAGAGAGGGCTCGAGGGGCCGCCGAGGGAGCGAGGCGGGGGACGTAGGCGTGGACCGCCTCGGAAGTCCAGGTCCCTTGGGCCATGATGTCGGAGATGTGGACTCCGGCAGTGTGGCAGGCCTGGGCGGCGCCCCGGCGGAGGCTGTGGAGAGTGAAGGCCTCGGCCCCCCGGACACCTCGGGCATGAAGGGCGCCTCGCATGAGGGCAGTGAGTGTGCGCGGGTCGAGGGGGCGACCGGAGGGCATGATGAACGCCGGGGCGTCGGGAGGCGCGGGGCACTGCCGGGCGGCCGCGTTCCAGGCGGCCAGAGGGCAGAGGCCCGGCCTCGGGCAGGCAGGGATGAAGAGGGCGACGGCGCCCGAGGGCCCGGATATGGTCTTTGAGGTCCTGACCGTGACCCGGAGGCCGCCGGGGGCAGGGGCGACGTCGCCGCGGGTGATGGTGTGGGGGCCCCCCCAGCCCTCGGGACTCGGCGACAGCAGGTTGGACTGTCGGAGCATGCCGAAGTACCCGAGGAGAAGGGCGGCCCGAGGGGTGAGTGAGGCTGGTCCGGCTAGGGCGAGGTGGGCGATGACGATGGCGAGCAGAGGCGGCGTTAGAGGGGGCGCCTGGCGAGGCGCGTGGGTCGAGGCGCGCTCGGCACCTCGGCAGACGTCCTTGGCGAGGGCAGAGTCGAAGGCGGTGGTTGACCCTCCGGCCGCCCCGGTCCAGGTGCGCGCCCCGGAGAGGGCGTTCTTGATGGAGGCGAGGCCTCGGGCGTGGAGGTAGGCAGTGTAGCCGGCGATCTGGAAGTCGGTGGGGGCGAGGGGGGCGAGCCCTCGGGCGACACAGTATGTCACGTAGTCGCGGGCCTGGCGCCGGCGATTCCTCCATGTCGAGGGGGCCAGGGAGGCGAGGCGCAGGCGGGCGATGTCCTCCACCTTGGCCGGGGGGAAACCTGCATCAGAGGCCGGGGTTAAAGGGGAAGGCGTCATGGGAAGGGGATATGCTGTGGAGCCCGAGGCGGGCGATGCCGGTGCGGGCCACCTCGGCCCAGGGTCCGTCGAGGTGGGCGCGGCTGAGAGCGTCGGCGAGGACGAGCTCGGCCCCGGGCTTGTGGAGGACGGTGAGGGTAAAGCATCGGGTCGCCGCGAGGAGCCAGAGCTCCCGAGCGCAGGTCCTGAGGGTAGCATCGCGGGCGCGGCCCGAGGTGAGGGAGGCGGCGGAGGCCATGTTGTCTGTGTTGATCACGATGGTGGCCCCCGCCACGTCCTCAGGGATGAGGGCGCGGAGTGCAACCACGAGGTTGACGGCCTCCAGCTCATGAATGTCGGGGAACCGCGCCCGGAAGTCGAGGGTGTACCCTCGGGCGTAGCAGTGGGTGGCGGAGTAGGCCCCTCCGCCCGTGAGGCAGGAGTCGCACTCTATGACATGGACGCGCCCTGCCGGGGCGCGGAGGAGGTGGAGGCCGTTGGAGGCCCGGCCGTAGAGGGCGAACCACCTCAGGTCCCGGAGGGCGTCGTCGTCGAGGGTGAGCGAGGCGCAGCCGAAACAGCGGCGGAGCGCCCCGAGGAGGCGACTCATAAACACGCGGGCGGGGAGCACACAGCTGCCCACATGGTTGAGGCGCCCGAGGAGGCTCTGGAGCTCGCGGCGAGTTATGGCAGGGCAGGTGAGGCGGGCCTCGCAGGAGAGGATGAGGTCGTCGACTTTGTCGGGGGCGATGCGGACAGTCATCGCCTCGCTGTCGCGGGCAAAGCCCAGCCAGGTGAGGCGGACAGCGGGGGGGTGGCATTTCCCAGGGGCCACGTCGAGCCCGAGGGCGGCAGCTAGGGCGAGGAAGGCGTCGAATGCCTGGCAGGCCCCGAGGTATGAGGCCTCGCACCCGACAAAGTCGTCGACGTATACCAGTGTGTGGAAGCCGTCGCGCCTCATTATCCAGGCGACGGCAGCCGTCACACGGACGCAGGCGGCGCCCGAGGAGCGGCAACCAAAGGGGAGGGCAAGGTCGATGTACACCCTCTGGTTGAGGGTGATGCCGTAGAGGGGGCAGGCGAGGGGGTCGGCGCGGAGCTGCCGGTATGCGCGGAAGATGTCGGCTGACCAGAGGTATGCGCCGGAGCCCTCGGCCGTGAGGCGGCGCCCGAGGTCAGCGACTGAGGGGAGGGTGTAGGAGTGGGGTTTCCCGAGGTATTCCCGGCGGGGGATGCCGGCATTGACGCTGGCGCCGGGGGGAAGGAGAGGTCGACGATGACCCGCCTCTTGCCCGGGTCGGATTTGGGGCGGGTCATCATGGGGGAGACCTGGGTCCAGGGAGTGAAGGGAGGAATGGTGAAGGGGCCCGCGAGGGCGCCGAGGGCGAGCTCGGTATTGATGAAGGCCTCTATGTGGGGGGCGTGCTCAGGGGCCTCGCGGTGGTTGGTAAAGGTAGGGCGGGGGGGGGTAGAGGCGGAGAAGTTGGCGGGGAAGCCGAACTCGAGTAGGTCGAGGAGGGCGGGGTCGGGGTAGTCGCGGAGGCGGTCGCGCCATGCGGGGATGTGGAGGCCAGAGGGGAGGGGGATGCGGGCGGCCAAAAAATTAGGGAGGCCCGCTTCCCTGAGGGCGGTGTATGCGCGGGTGAAGGTGGGGTAGCGGGCCCAGGCTTCTTTTGAAGCGTGGGGCCAGATAGCGAGGAGGGTGGGGCGGTATTGGTGTGGGGAGGGGCCGCAGGAGGGGGCGGCGGGGAGGGTGTCTTGGATATGGGGTTGAACGACGTCAGAGATGTGCTCGCTGAGGTCGTGGTGGGGGGGTGGGGGGGGAGGGTGGGGAGGGGGGAGGAGGAGCGGTAGGAGAGGTTAAGGGGGGCGGCGAAGGAGGTGGGGGAGGGGGGAGGGGTGGGGGGTGGGGTGGGGGGGTCGGTATCAGGGGGAAGGCCGGGGAGGATGGTGAGGTAGGCTGTGTCGGCGGGGGAGGGTGTGGATAAGAGAGAGACGGCGGGGCCTGTGGTGAGGTCGAGGCGGGGGGGGGCCGGGTGGTCGGCAGAGATGAGAGGGGAGTGGCGGTTGGGTGCAGGGTGGCGGTGAGATAGAGGGTCTGTTGGGCCGCGGCGGGTGGCGGCAGGGGGGGGGGCTTTGAAGCCTGGTGTGGTGTGAGCGGTTGGGTGCTCTGCGGTCAGGGCGCGGGCGGGCCGGGCGGGCGGCGGGATGTGAGGGGGCGGCGAGATGTGAGGGGGCGGCGAGATGTGAGGGGGCGGGAGTTCAGTGGGCGGTGAGATGTGAGGGTGGTCGGTTATGGGTGTGCGTGGGTCGGCGTGGGGGGGTGGGTGGGGCCGGCTGGGTCCCTCCGGGCCGGGCTGGAGGGGGCGGCGGACTAAAAATCCGCCGCGGGGGCGGGGCCCCCCCGGTCCCGGGTCCTTTTGCTATTGCAAACGGCCTCAGAGTGCATCGTAAGGAATTTCCTTACGTTGGCGCAATATGCGCATGTGTGTCGATACTTCGACGCCCCCTCCCCGTGGGTCTCGCCGGCGCCTGCCCGGTCGCAGGAGGCGGGGTCACGGTTCCAGGAGGGGCAGGGGGCGCCGTGAGATTCCCGGAGGTAGGGGACCCTGGTGTCGGTGGGGGGGGGGGCGGGGGAGGAGAGGTCTGGGGGCGGGGCGGGGGAGGTCGGTGTGGGTGCGGGCGGGGATGGATAGGGCGACTATGGGCGTGGTGAGGGCCTCCATGCGGAGCATGTTGATGGCGGCGGGGTCGTGCCAGCCGTGAGGGAGCCTACCGTCCGCGATCCAAGTGAATACCGTCTCGGAATAGCGGCGGACGGTAGCCCAGGGGTGGACGAGATTGTCCCGATGTATGGTGAGGGCGTGGTGGCTGAGTCCGGGAAGGGAGTGGGCGGGGAAGGCAGGGTGAGCCTCGAGCATGCGGAGGGCGAGGGTATACTCGTCCTTGGTGGCCTCCCCTCGCTTCACCGCCTTCCTCCCCGCCCCCCGCTCAATGAGGTCACAGGGAAATATATAATGGGGCGAGATACCTTTACGTCGACCGGCGTTGTGAGTGTCGGCCGAGTCGAGTATCTCGCGCACGGCATCTGCAGCGGAGGTGGCCGAGTGGGCGTGGGCGTCGTGGTAGTGGAGTGGGGGCGGCGCGTCGGAGGTCTGAGGGGCGGATGCCCCTCCCCTGGTGAAGCGGAGGTAATCCGGGTGGATGGCCCCCGGGACCGCCGGCAGGGGCGGCGGAGGCGGGTGGGCCCCCCCCACGGTATGGCGGGCCGCGCGGGGAGGGTCGATGTGCTGGGGCGGCGCCGGCGGGGGCGCGGCGGCCGCGGCGGCCGCGGCGGGGGCGTGGTAGGGCGCGGCTCCGCGCTGATCCCGGGCGTCGAGAATGTCGAGTCTCGCGGTCATGCGCTCCATGGCCGCGACCGTGTCGAGTAATGTGGCCTGCATGGTGCGCCCCCATTCCGAGGGGGGGTCGCCGGGGGCGGTCCGCGGCAGAGGGGCGGCCTGAGGCGGTGATGAAGGGGCGGATGAGTGAGTCGACTCGGTCGATCCTGCCTCTGAGATGCGCTGGGCCTCCCGGCGGGCGGCGCGCCTCCCCCGGCCTCGTGCGTTAGGCATGGTGCGGTGCGTGGAGAGTGAAGAGGCCAAAGAAAAGAGATAGGAGGAGCGGAGTCTGTGGAGGCAGGAGGGCGAGAGATAGGAGGAGCGGAGTCTGTGGAGGCAGGAGGGCGAGTGGCCAGTGGAGAGGCCGGAGGGGGTTATAAGGGAAGGAGAGAGGGGGGGGGGGGGTTATGTAAGAGGGAAAGAGCTGGAGGAGAGAGGAGGGGGGGGGGGAGAGAGAAGAGGGGGGGGGGTGCGTCCTCCCTGACCTCGCATCAAACGCAATGCGAGCATTACGACCAAGGCGTATAAAGAATTATGCGAATATAGGGGGCGTAAAATACATTATGTTCGTTTGAATATATTACCAATGTTTATTGTGAAACGGTCTATTGATATGTTATTATTATTCCACCTTTGCTGCGAGCCTGCTCCGGCGGTGCTTCGGTCCTGCGTTGGCCTATATATACGGCGTCGGAGCGCCTGCCTTGCCCCACTCGCTTGTTTTTTTGTTGTTGTTTTTTTTTGTTGGTTACCGGTACAGGTATTCCGAGCCATTGGTCGAGCGATATATAAAAGTTGCCAATCCATTTACCCTCTCGCTTTGTTGTTTATTATTCGTAGCTCCTCCTATATATATATATATATATATTCATATATATGAACCCAAGACTTGTGGATAGTGAAATAAAAGCCTACCTTGTACCTTGACTGTAATATGTAGCATGTCAACAAACTACCTCGGAGCAACCTACACCTCCGCTCTAATATTAGGTTAGGGATGGTCAATAAATGTCAATGGTTTTCCCAATTCTAACAATGTTAGGATTATGTTAACCACCTGTCCCTTATCCTAATGATAAGAAAACCATCAAGAGACTGTGATCGATATTATACGATAAAGAGTAATCCGAACATGGTTTTTTATCCTTTCAGTTTCACCTCCACCCACACACACGTTCCGAACCTTGTTCAGATTGGAAAGAACATCGGTATTCATGGACAATCCTTATACTTATAACTGGAACAAACACCACTCGTTCTCCAAATAAGCCCAACTTGTTAGCTCAGTATCAGGGTAATGTGACTGAGTGGGATATCAGGTGATGGTGCCGGCAGCCTGATCTCCCAGTGGGGCAGCACTATAGCTTTTTGTTTGTTTGTTTGTTTAACGACCCCCCCCCCCCCCCCAACATTATAAAGTCGCTATGATTGTGAACTGTTACAAGTCGGTACCCGTCCTGATATGACAGGGTACCGACTAGGACAACTACAAACAAACAAATCAGTCGAAAGAAAAGAGCCTATACAAATGCAGATACATTTCCTCATGCGCCTGCTCTATAATGTTCGCCCGGATGTAGGAGGAGATGTAGGATATGGTTTTTAATGGAGGCCAGATCTGTCACAAGTTATTGACATTTACCTTATTAGTTCCAGTATCGGTTTGTTTGTTTATTAGAGGCCTTCTGAAGCGTCATTATTGAAGGTGCGCTGGAAATGGGGCAGGAGCAGTCTGGAATGGCGGCTTTCGAAGCTGGCAGATGTGGAGTGGAGAGGGGCGATAAAAGGCGAAAATAGGGGAAATGGGTGATAATAGAGGAAGAGAAGGGAAATTAGCGATAAAAGGGGAAAAGAGGCAGAAATGGGCGATAATAGGGGACATGGAGGGAGATGATCGAAAACTGGACAGATGGAGATGAGCACCAACAGGCAAGAGATGGGTGATAATAGAGGAAGGAATAGGGACCTTCGGAGGTGGAGAATAGCGGTGTAAGAACAAATTGTAATAGGAAGGAATGTGCTGGGAATCCAGAATGGACAGGGAGTGGAGCTTACTATCGAATAGGGAATTGGAATGGACATGGAATACGGAATTGGAAATGACATGGAATATTAAATTGGAATTGACATGGGATATGGGATTAGAATGTACATAGAATTAGAATGGACATGGAATACGGAATTGGAATTGACATGGAATAGAGAATTGGAACTGACATGGGATATGGGATAAAGCTAAGATTCCTTATATGCGGTATGCGGTATGTGGCATGCGGCATGTGGTATGCGAATGGGAGGATTCCTGCTACGCGGTATGCGGCATGCGTCTGCCCACCACCACCACTACCATATGTTTCCCCTCTGCACCCCTGTGTGTGACCGTTCCGTAATGATCAGTCGCCTCTCCTCAGCTAAAACTAATGGACACGTCTGACTGAGCTTTCTATTCGCATACCGCATGCCGAATGCCGCACCGATCGCTATATTGACTGATCGAGTTGCCACATTCGCATTCGCATTCGCATACCGCGTGTAAGGGATGTAGCCCATTGACTTCAAGGCGTTTTGATTTTTTGCCGCATTCGCATTCGCATACCGCATGCCACGTGTAAGGAATCTTAGCTTTAGAATGTACATAGAATTAGAATGGACATGGAATACGGAATTGGAATTGACATGGAATAGAGAATTGGAATTAACAAGGAATGAGGAGTTAGAGTGGACATTAGGATCAACTGCCTTAGCCGAATTGATAGAGCATAGGCTTCCCATGCAGAAGGTGGAGAATTTGAATCCCAGCCAAGTCAAACCGATGATTTATGAAATTGATACTTGTCGCTCCCTAACCTGGCACTTGGCATTAATAGGATAGGGCAAGGACTGGTTAGCACAGTACAGTATAACCCTGTTAAACCAAACTTGAAGGGACCCTAGAAATTTGTTTGGATTAACCGATCATTGGTTTAACCGAACTGTGACTTTGACTTGGCTTTGGCAAAAACGGGGGTGCAATATGAATGTATAATGTATGTGGACACTATGATTTAGTTTTTTTAATGTATATACAGTTTAACACCATTAAACCAACCTCGGTTAAATCAAACGATCGGTTAATCCAAACTTTTTTCGGCCACCTGCCAAAATACTACCATTTATCATCTAAAAAGTCTCAGATGACCCTAAAACCACATGAAAGTTTAGTTTAACTGTACCGGAAGTGGCCTGGGGCCGAAAATTTTGTTTGGATTAACCGATACTTCGGATTAACCGATTTTGGTTTAGCCAACTTTTTTATTTGATAAATGATAGTATTTTGCCGGTCCGCCAAAAAAAGTTTGGATTAACTGATTGTTTGGTTTAACCGAGCTTGGTTTAACGGGGTTGTACTGTATTAAGATAATGTGACTGAGTGGGAAATCAGGTCATGGTGCCATCGCCATTATGAAACATCATCGGTCACATTACTCCAACACTGCTACTAACCCATGTCCTGTCAAAGCAATGTAGAGATCCAGGTAAGTGCATGGGGGGGGGGGGGGGGGGGGGGGACCCCCACACATCGACAAGTGGGAGACATGCTCTGAGATATTGTAGCAGTCAGAAATAAGGATTTCTTTTGTTTCAATTTTTTTCTTTATAACATTTTTTTCTCCTTATTCTTTTTGCTACACTCAGCTGTGGCAATGACGAATCCAAAGGCACTGTGAATCCTGATTAGAAGACAACGTATCGATCTGCACCCGGCTCACAGATTGGCTGGCTATTTTTTACCAGCACTCACAGATCAATATAGTCAACGATGTGGCAGCTTTGGCACAGTTTATCCTGCCAGCCTTCACCTTAGATGTTGCCAGGACGTGAAACTCCAACAAACAAACAAAAATCCTGCCTGCCTAAAAAAGAAAGTTCAGTATTTTCACTTACCTGTTATCGAGTACATTGCATAAGTGATGTTTTGTGTTTCTGTCATTTTATGAGATAAATATATTCAGTTGGGCGTTATAATTTACATTACTTTAGTTTGAAGTAACTTTAATTTATAATGTCTATTTTAGTGGATATCTGAAGTGTAAACACAGAAAATAAATGTTGACGTGCTTGTCAAAGCTGATCCCTCACGCTTCAGCAGGAACAGATTATATTAAATTGACCTAGTATATCCTTTTATGTAGCAACAATAACTTAATAAGTGCACCAGTATCTAAGTTCGATGTGTAAGTTCAAATCTAGACACATGTTTTGATTTTGAAAATGTTATGCTTTTACCGGACTATGCAACTTTAAAGTTATATGATTAACAAAAAAAAATGTCATCCCAATAAATGCTGATTGATTATGTTACTCTACTTCCAAAGGGAAGTGGTTTAATCATATTACTATTATTAGTATCCTGTCTCGCTTCCAAGTTTGTCTATTCAGCATTTCCAAAGCCATGATAAAATAGGCGAGCTATCATTTCAACTAGAGTTGAGTAGGTTGGTTGGTTGTTGGAGTTTTACTTCCTGGCAACATCTAAGGTCATATCAGGATGGCTACCGACTTGTGACAGTGTGCGCTGATGGCGACGTTATAGTGCTGCCCCACTGGGAATTCAGGCCGTCGGGAACATGACCCGATATCCCACTCAGTCATATTATCCTGACACTGAACTAACCACTCCTTGCCCTATTATATTAATGCCGAGAGCCAGGCTCTGGACCAACAAGTATCAATTTTATAAGTAATAGGTTTGACTTGACTGGGAACCGAACTCCTGACCTTCCGCACGCGAGGCCCGCGCTCTACCTATTCGGCCACCGCGCCCGGTCAGAGTTGATTAGAGCTGCGAGGAAAATCTGGCTGTACCGGGTGCAGTGGTTGAATTGGTAGAGCGCGGACATCACATGCGGGAGATCGGGAGTTCGTGGGAGTTCGGTTCCTAATCAAGTCAAACCAACGGCTTATAAAATTGTTACTTGTCGCTTCCAAGCATTAATAGGATAAGGCAAGGACTGGTTAGTTCAGTGTCAGGATACTGTGACTGAGTGGGATATCAGGGCAACATGCCAGCAGCCTGGTTTCCCAGTGGGTCAGCACTATAAAGTCGCCATGAGTGCACACTGTCACAAGTCGGTACCCGTCCTGATATGACCTTAGATGTTGCCAGGACATAAAAGTCCAACAACCAACCAATGCATGAAGTGACAGCAGACGACATTTACTGACATCATACGACATTTAACTTACCCTTTCTGTCAGTTATTAGCTTAGCTTAGCATGGGGCACAATCTAATTATAGCTGCCCTTGATTGATTCTAAAAAGGCAGGCTGCACATACAAGTATTGATCTGCTCAGAGCTGTTCGTCTGGGAATCACAATGGCGCTTTGATGTCTTATTCACAACAAGTCTCAGCATTATGGCCGTATGCTCACCAGGAAGATGCTCATGAAGAAGACCAGTCGTCTGCGACTGAAATTTCCCCTGGTGGCCGAATCAGTAGAGAGCGGGCCTCGCGTGCAGGATATCGGGAGTTTGGTTCCCGGTCGAGTCAAATCAATGACTTATAAAATTGATTTTCATCGCTTCCTAGCCTGGCGCTCGACATTAATTGGCTGGTTAGCTCAGTATCAGGATAATGTGACTAAGTGCGATATCAGGTCATGGTGCCGGTAGCCTGATTTCCCCATGGAGCAGTACTATAAAGTCACCATGAGTGCACACTGTCACAAATCGGTACCTGTCCTGATATGACCTGAGATGTTGCCAGGACTCCAACAACCAATCAACGTATGAAGTGTCAGCAAACATCATTTACTGACATCAGGCAACCTGATTTCTCAGTCGGACAAGGATATTGTGCGAGCTATGTGCTGCATAGTGTAGGATCATCCGTATGTATAATAGTCTAAAGGCTACTCTATTTGTTTGTTTGTTGTTGTTTTACATCCTAGCAACATCTAAGGTCATATCACGATGGGTACCGACTTGTGACAGTACGCGCTCATGGCGATTTTATAGTGCTGCCCCACTGGGAAATCAGGCCTCCAGCACCATGACCCGATATCCCACTCAGTCACATTATCCTGACACCGAGCTAACCAAACCTTGCCCTATCCTAATAATGCTGAGCACCAGGCTAGGAAGTGACAAGTATCAAGTCATTGGTTTGACTCGACCGGGAACCAAACTCGCGAACTCGCGATCTTCCGCACGCAAGGCCTGTGCTCTCCCGATCCGGCCACCGCGCCCGGTAGGCTCCTCTAAGTGTGCTACCTCGATAATTGGATTTGTAAGTATAATATTTAAATTTCCGGGGGATACGAGTGCAGGTAGCTGCACTGACCTCCTCAGTTGAAATGCCACACACATAGGTAGGCATGTGTAGGTTGATTGCATCAAGGAGCCTCGATAGCCTAACGGTTAGGGTCCTAGGTTTGAAATTGCAGAAGCGTGGGTTCGAATCCTGCTCTAGGCACAATGTTTCCCTTCATGTGAAAACGTAGAAAAACACCCACTCCGATGATAGCTCTATGATGACACACAATTTAGAAGCGTTTATGGGTTTTTTCTAAGTTTCTTGGTGAATGTATATGACATCAGGACAAGGTGATAAGTATGATAAGTTATAGTAATTAGAAGATGTCTTCAATTTAAAATATCCCAAAAGTTAACCCTCTAAAACAAAAGTTACTTTAACCTAATGTAGATTACCATTACTACCCGGGGCCCAGAGAAGACAGAAGCAGGTGGTGGGAATAACACAACTTTATTTTCATAACAGGCAGGGTGACTGGCTGAGTAGTTCAACTCTACTCACTGCAGCTATGAGTGCCCGGTAACAAGGCCCGACATGCAAGTGAAGTTATGGTACTTTATCAAATTGACATTTTTAATCACAAATACAGGACATTTCAATGATCAAGACCAGCATTTTATCATCAGTCATCAATCAATCATTAATCAATCATCAAACAATGTAACAATCATCAAATCTACATCAATGCAAACATTTCAATCATATGAGCTTCAATTTTTATCAGGTCAATCGTTTAGTTTTTTCAAGTTTTTTCGTTCATTTCATTTTTTGCTCGGGTTTATTCTTTAAAGATCGAGTTAAGTGCATTGGTTGTGGGTGGCTGGGTTAAGAAGATGTGTTGCTGCTAAGGTGGGCATGGTGCGAGTGGCTGTGCCGAGGCTCGCAGGGGGGATCCTGTTTTTTTTTTTTAGAGGTTGAAGTTGATTGGTTGAGGGGTTTGTGGTGTTGGCCAATGGGATGGCTTGGTGTGAGTGGCAGGTGGGAGGGGCTGCTTCCCTGTTCTCTGCACCCCGAGCAATGAAAGCAAATTTGCGCCACCTGCTCATTTAACCCAATTATCAACCCAATACATTTATCTGAAAAATATTATAGAATTTTAAATCGTTGATTTCGACTATTCATAGTGTATATATCTAGAATTCTCTGCAATTAGCGCCCGGTGAGTCTTGACATGGTTCAGTTCTAGTTGATAGAGAATTCTATGCAACTGTGTGAACATTCCCTCGCCTACGTCACTCTAAAAGCTGAGGTGGGTCATTATGGCTCAATGACCCTAATACTACAGTCATAGCCAATAACTCCTGCATGATCACTCAACCGATATTGGCCCTTGAATGAATAATTCCGAGAGAATAGGTTATTTCTATACAAACTATGAATAGGGAAAATCAACGATTTAAAATTCTATAATGTGAGAATTCTTTATTATGCCTGCCATATTTTTCACATCAATATATTGGGTCGATCATGGTCATCTACTTTACTTTAGGATAAAGTAACTTTTATTTGAGAGGGTTACATTTTGGGATATTTTTAATTTAAGACATGCCAAATTAATTTTGGTTTGTTTGTTTGTTGTTGTTTTACATGTAATAGCACCTATTACCGCAGAAGTCTACGCATGCACAGGGCGAAAATGTAGGTTTTAAACCAGCGGAGATTTAAAACCGCGACACCGGACTGGGTGTGGATATGTGACGCTGTGCCGTGCATTACTGTGCAGTATACAAGGACAGTGTAGGTGTCCTGTTACCGAAATGTAGCAAAGCGCCACACACGGCGCTACCCCTCCAGACCTGTCTGCACTCATAGAGTAAACATCTGCGTATTTACTAGTTACTCCCACAGCGCTGTCCTTCTGACATGGGTGCTAACAAAAAAAAATATTTAACTTGAATTTTTTTTTTTTTTTATGAAGAAAAAAATCCCTCAAATCACCATAGAAAAAGCCCTATAGAAAAAGTGTCCGAACGATGGGTCATGTTGCTGAAAAAGATATTATTCAACTGGAATAAATATTTTGAACAGAAAAAACGCAAATAATACACACAAAACATCCCTATAGAAAAAGTGTCCGAACGATGCGTCATGTTGCTGAAAAAGATATTATTCAACTGGAATAAAAAATTTGAACAAAAAACACAAACACGAAACATCCCTAAAGAAAAAGTATCGGAACGATGCGTCATGTTGCTGAAAAAGATAACCTGAATAAGAAAATTGAACAAAAACACAAATGTAAAACATCCCAATAGAAAAAGTGTCCGAACGATGTGTCATGTTGCTGAGAAAGATATTATTCAACTGGAATTAAAAAAATGGAACAAAAACCCCCCACAAAAAAGTGTCCGAAAGCTGGGTCATGGATATAACCACATGAATTTGCAAGCTAGTAATATGCTAATTATATTGTTCAAATACTTATCTATTATTTAAAGTATCAATATCATAGCCCACTTCTTTTATTTGAAGAATGTATGAAATCATGTAGATTAATGTTGCATAGTCCGATAAAAGCATCAATTAAAAAAAAACGCACCAAAATCTACCTACCGTATATGTCCCAATAGAAGCACGCTACCCAATAGAAGCACACCTCCCCCACCCCCATTTCAAGATTGAAAGCACGCACAAGTTTGATCATATTCGTACTGAATAAAATAAGACAATCACACTTTATTTCAGAGGCACAACAAAAACAAATAAAAATTTACAATCATATTCAGACTGAATACACATAAAATAAGACAATCCCACTTTATTTCAGAGGGACGACAAAAACAAATCCATGAAATTCTTTAACTTTGAATAGATGCGCATCCATGTGTCTGCACTTGTGCAGTGCACGTCTATTGGGACATATACGGTATCTAGATTTTAATCTACCTATCTGACTTAGAATAGTTAGATACTTGCACCATTATTATGCATTTTTTCATAGAAAGGCGCACTAAGTCAGTTTAATAAAGTAATAGAACATCGTTCTTCTGAAGCGGGACACCGGACGGGGTGGCCGAATCGGTACAGCGCACATCTCCCGTGCGGGAGATCGGAAGTTCGGTTCCCGGTCAAGTTAAACCAATGACTTATAAAATGTATACTTGTCATTTCCTAGCCTGGCGCCCGGCATTGATAGCATAGGGTAATGACTGATTAGCTCAGTGTCAGGATAATGTGACTGAGTGGGATATCAGATCATGGTGCTGGTGGTCTGGTCTCCAAGAGGGGAAGTACTATAAAGTGGCCATGAGTGCACACTGTCATAAGTCGATTTCCATCCTGATATGACCTTAGATGTTGCCAGGACATAAAACTCCCAACAACCAACCAACTACGCTAATGTTTGCATACGGCTCAGGTCATGTGTACCGTTGTCATGGCAACAGGCATTGACATCACACGATTTACGTTTTCTAATTTACAACGGGACTGTGACTTGCAATTGAAAGGCTTCCGGACTCGGTTGCCATGGCAGCCCTATGCATCATTTGAGGTTTTTATCTGCGCGACCCAAATATCTGGACCGGACGCGGTGGCCGAATCGGTAAAGCGCAACCCTCTAGTGCGGAAGGAAGGTCGGGAGTTCAATTGCTGGTCGAGTCAAACCAATGAATTACAAAATTGATACTTGTCGCTTCCTAGCCAGGTGCTCGGCATTAATATGATAGGACAAGGACTGGTTGGCTCAGTGTCAGGATAATGTGACTGAGTGAGATATCGTGTGATCATGCTGGCAGGCTGATTTCCCAGTGGGGCAGCACAATAGAGTAACCATGATTGCACACTGTCACAAATCGGTACCCATCCTGATATGACCTTAGATGTCGCCAGGACATAAATCTCCAACAACCAAACAAAATATCTGACAGATTTATACTAAAACACTGGCAGTGGTTACAACATGTATCTACTAGTGCACAAAGTGTCACCATGGTGATTAGGCCTTGTGCAGTGAATTACCATTAACAGAATTACCCGCATTACTCAGAATTACCCGCTCCATGCCACGTCTGCCCTCCCGAACCCCGTGCCCTCTCCTCACACACACTCACGCGCGCGCGCGCGCACACCACCCGCATTTTCAATCACGCACTCCTGGGGTGTGAACGCCCCAACTGACAACTTCCGGTACAAATCCTGGTTCGGTTTACCAACAAAACAACCCGGTACAAATCCTGGTTTGGTTTACCAACAAAACAACCCGGTACAAATCCTGGTTCGGTTTACCAACAAAACAACCCGGTACAAATCCTGGTTTGATTTACCAACAAAACAACCCGGTACAAATCCTGGTTCGGTTTACCAACAAAACAAGCGGGTACAAATCCTGGTTCGGTTTACCAACAAAACAACCTGGTACAAATCCTGGTTCGGTTTACCAACAAAACAACCCGGTGCAAATCCTGGTTCGGTTTACCAACAAAACAACCCGGTATCGATCCTGGTTCGGTTTCCCAACCAACAAAACAACCCAATTACATTTTTTCCTTCTCCCATATAGTTAAAGCGTCCGCTTTCCATGTGGGAGATCGTGGGAGTCGATCCTTCCCCGCCATGGTAAATTCAAACCAATGACTTACACACAAGTAATACTTGTCCCTATGTAGCCTGACGTTTAGCTTTACCAGGATAATGGCATGGAGCGGTGGAATGAGGAAAAACCAAATTGTCCACGATTGAAATTTACTTTTACTTTTACTAAGACTTAGTAAGTCACTTCTATTTACTACAATATGGCAGCTGGCTCTTTCAAATTCAAAACCAAGCTACACTGAATGGATCTCTAGATCGCACAAATCAGCTCGAGCCAAGCCTCCGCTGATCCAGAGCAGCGCGCAAAGTTTGTTTTGGGGAGTTTTCAGTCGCGTTGGTGAGCTGAAGGCTGCAAATCTGCAACACTGTATGGGCACCACTGAAACTTGAAAGCGGTCCCATGTGGTCGGGAGTTGTTTGTTTTGGGGTAGTTTTCAGTTGCATTGGTGCGCTGAAGGCTGCAAATCTGCAGCACTGTATGGGCACCGCTGAAACTTGAAAGCTGTCCCATGTGGTCGGGAGTTGTTTGTTTTTGGGGAGTTTTCAGTCGCATTGGTGCGCTGAAGGCTGCAAATCTGCAGCACTGTATGGGCACCGCTGAAACTTGAAAGCGGTCCCATGTGGTGGGGAGTTGGTGTCTGATGGGTAGTGGTCAGAGAAATTGTGGGAGGGGGGGGGGGAATAAGTTAGCGCGCAAAGGTTGTGGGCATTGGTGGAGAGACCCCCCCCCCCCCCCCATTTGGACGCTTAATGAGAGTGACAAGTCTTGCCTTTCCCCTCGCCTCGACCCCGCCGCCCCCTATTCCACACACACACACACACACACACACACACACACACACACACACACACAACACACCATTCTGCCCCCCCCCCCCCCTCGTGTATACTTGGCAAACCGCAGCGTTTCGTGGCCAATTTATTAATAACCCTGTGGTTATTGGTCTACCCAGCCCCCATGTAATTTCCCCCCCACCCCCCACTGCACACCACCAGACGACACACACACACACACTCAACCACACTTCAATGTAAATGTTGTCTTGCTGTTTGTGCAGGTTTTACATCCTGGCAACATCTAAGGTCATATCAGGGGACGGGTACCGACTTGTGACAGCGGACACTCATAGCGAATTTATAGTGCTGCCCTGCTGAGACACCAGGCCGCCAGCACCATGACACAATATCCCATTCAGCCACATTATCCTGACACCGAGCAAACCAGTCCTTGCCCTATTCTCCTTATGCAGAGCGCCAGGCTAGGTAGCGACAAATATAAATTTTGTGTAAGTCATTGTTTTGACTCGGCGGAGAATTGATTCCCCCGGCCTTCGGCACGGGAAGCCAGCGTTCTTGGCGACTCGATCACCACTTCCGGACCGCCATGAATATGGACTTTACTGGCGAAATGGCGTTAAATCATCACCAATCAATCTCAAACACACGACACACTTTCTGTCTCACTCACATACAAATACTCACACACACACACACAGACACACACTAGGGTGGCCATTTCCAAATCTCCAAAAAGAAGCACACAACCGATAAAAATGAATATGCATTTTACTTCATAATAACCCAAATAAGCAAATGATGCATTATACAACTTAATTACTATTGTCTTAACCCTGACGATTTTAATCTAAATCAAACATGTTCTCTGAATATGATGAGTTGAAATATAGGCCCATATTTTTAAAACGCTGTAGAATAACAGGACTGTCCTTCTGAAAGCAGGACGTCTGGCCACCCATAAGCTGTGTTCAGACATATAGCGTTAAATCGATTTAGTTAAGCCAGAATAACTTAATCGATTTAGCAGCTTAGGCTAAGTCAGTTCAACTAATCCACCTCACAAAACCAGTTTATATGAAAAAACTAGTTGAGTCGACTTAGCGATTAAGTGGCACATTCACATGCACATTTCAAGTCTGACTAGTTAATTCAAATTAGTTAAGCCGGTTTGACGTGTATGTGTGAGTGGGGCTTAACACGCACGCACAAAGAGTAATGGGGCTGTCACACTATGGCGCATGGTGGCGGCGTATGCGTAACGTGGCGCAATAATTTTGAAAAACGTTATAGCTCAACCTATGCCGACCTTTTTGCACTGCGGGAGCTTTGAAGCGTATGAATAACCTATGCGTAGCCTATGCATAACATACGCATAACCTATGCATAACCTATGCATAACCTATGTGTAACCTATACATAACCTACCCCTAGCCTTTGCTGGTGTATTCAAAGCATATGACGATGTATACTCGGCGTATTGGGACGTATTTTTACGGTTGGAGGCGACAGGACCAGCATATGAGTAGCATAGGCCGGCGTATACCGAGCATGCTCCTAACGTATTCCGACGTACCTCTAATGTACACGTAGCGTATGAGGAATGTATGAGCCACACGCCGGCAATAGTTGAAAGTTTTGAACATGCACAAAACTTTTTGCGGCTCGGCGCATGACAACATATGAAGAGCGTATATGGCGTATGCCCAACCTATGCGTAACGTACATCGGCGTATCGGTCGAAAATCAAATACGTTGGTATACGCTGAGGCTATACGCCGTAGTGTGACAGCCCGTTTACAGAACGTTGTGAGTACGCCAGAGACACCCGGAGGGTATCGGTTCAGCATATGCCTAACCTATGCCGACCTACCCCATACCTATGTGTAACCTATGCCAGCATATGCCTAGCATACGTCTAGCATATGAGAAACGTATGAGGCATACATACACTGGCATATGCTGCACATTTTGAACATGAATAAAACTTTCTCGGCGGCTCGGCGTATGACGACGTATGAGGAGCGTATATGGCATATGCCCAACCTATACGTAACCTATGACGGCGTATGACGACGTATTGGGCGAAAACCTCATACGCCGGCATACACTAACGCCATACACCATAGTGTGACATCCCCCATAAACAACCACACAGCGACAACCACACAGTAACAACCACATAGTAACAACCACCAGCACAATAGACCCCCACGGGTATGATGTGTGCGAATGTGACTGGGTGTTTCCGTGGAGATTACAGAGCGCCGTGAGATAATTGGTTCAGAATAAGCTCCTTTCACGTATTATCGCCCGTGGCAGCCAGACTGGTACCCTAGCCCTTCATCATGCCAAACGCTGCCCACTCCGGTTGTTACTACGCCTATCAACTGAGATAACTGCCGCTAGACACGGGGCCCAGTGCACGCCCCTCCCATAATGCAGTGTGGTGGGCATTGGAGGCTGGTTGAGAAGGGTCCACAGCGAGGAAAGGAGGAAAATCGGGTGACCACTGTCCCATATTGAGCATACTCTTGCAGGATGAGTTTCGCATTCTTTAAGTACTGGTATTGTGTGATTTAAGCAGTGGTCGATGTAGATCAATTTCAGATATACTTCAAACACTTAAATCTGTACAAAAGATACATAAATGTGTGACAATGTCTGAACAAGAAACTACTAAAAAAAATAATGGATGTATTTGACTGGGACCTTTCCATAATCTGAGCCAATCAGAGCCATTCTTTTCTATTGCAAATGGCTGCCCTCTATGGGGGCGACCATTTGCAATAAAAAAGAATGGCTCTGATTGGCTGACACTGAGAACTGTTCTCATCCAATCAGAGCTGTTCTTTTCTTTGCAAATGCTCTTTGCCACCATAGCGGACAGCCATTTGCAATAAAAACGAACAGCTCTGATTGGCTGACACTGAGTTCTCGTGAAAATGAGAAGAGGAAAATCCATTTCCGGCAAGTTCAAACGGGCTCAGACAAGTTCAATCGAGGCTGGTTGTCCCTCTCTGTTCAGCGCTGAATATGCTTATGGGCTGGTTGGCGCCAGCTTCCATCTTTGAAATCGGCTGGAACTACTTACTACCAGTTGGACAGAACAAGAATTATCTAGTTGCCAAAGTTAGCCATTTAAAATAAAGGTTACTTCAAAATTATATCAGGTACATTATAACGATCAACTTAATATATTTATCTATAACGTATAGTATAACTATAAGTATAAGAAATTACAAAAACTCAAAATTATCGGACTATACAACTTTAATTTAGGTGTTGCCAAAATGCTGGAAATATGCTTTGTTTATCCGTTGTGGTTCGTTGCTGGAGTTTTATGTCCTGGCAACATCTAAGGTCATATCAGGACGGGTACCGATATATAACAGTGCGCACTCATGGTGACTTTGTAGTGCTGCCCCACTGCAAGACCAGGCTGCTAGCACCATGGCCTGATATCCCACTCAGTCACATTATCCTGACACTGAGCCAACCAGTCCTTGCCCTATCCTGTTCATGCCGAGCGCCAATCGAGGAAGTGACAAGTATCAATTTTAAAGTCATTGGTTTGACTCGACCGGGAACTGAACTCCCGACCTTCCGCACACGAGGTTCCACGTTCTACCGCGCCTGGTTGCAATAGTTTTCAGACTGAAAACATCATTATATGAGAGGGGGAGTGATTATATGTGCGGGGGCGGGGGGGGGGGGGGGGGGGGGGGGATAGGCCTAATTACTGTCAATTTGATACCCACGGAAGTGTTTATCTAAGGCGAGGTCTGGGCGGCAAGGGACGCGCCGTATATAAGAAATGAGGTCTCTTGGATGATTTAGCGACCCGACCCCTTTCGGTGAATATTGACGATGCCCCCCCCCCCCCCCCCCCCCCCCCCCCTCCCCCCCCCATCCCCCCCCCCTTTCCCCCATCTCCCCCTCCCCCTCCCTCACACACGGGCACCTCTCGGCTTCTATATACAGTAAAACCTCTCTAATTCGACCGACCATGGGACCGACTTTAAATGGTCCATTTAGGGAGGTGGTCGGGCGTTTCTTTTGTTATCATTACAGTCGTTTGGGACCCAAATAAGGTGATCGATATAGGGAGGGGAGTGGTCGATCTGTGGAGGTGGTCTGTTAGAGAGGTTTTACTGTATAAGTGTTCTGTTTGTGTGCGACTTAGCGAGGTTTACTTGGGTCTTTATAATAGGACGAAAGTCTTTAGACCTCTGAGACGCGGAGCTACACTGTCGCACTGTTGGTTGGTTGGTTGTTGGAGTTCTAAGTCCTGGCCTCATCTACGGTCATATCAGGACGGATACCAACCTGTGACACTGACAGTGCACACTCATGGCGACTTTATAGTGCTGCCCCACTGGGAGACCTGGTGGCCAGCACCATGACCTGATATCCCACTCAGTCATATTAACCTGACACTGAACCATCCAGTCCTTACCATATCCTAATAATGCCGAGTGCCTGGCTAGAAAATGACAGGTATCAATTGTTAAGTCATTGGTTTTACTCGACCAGGGTTCGAACCCCTGTGTTCGAATCCCATGATCTACCAAAAGGGGCGATGGACGCTAAACTCGTTCGGCCATCCTGTCTGGTCGTCACACTAAGCACATGCAAACAATTTGTCTCTGTGTCATCAGGTTTTTTTTTATCCTAAATCTTTTATATTATGCACTTTAATTTTTTTAAATAAATGTTATGCTTACAACTTCTGTATTAACTGTAAGTATGTGCAAACAGTTTTGTGGTTCATGCATAATTGTGGGTTCTGATTAATCCCCCCCCCCCCCCCCCCTCCCTGCCTGAATCCCAGAAAAAAAAATCATTGTTTGCTGGCAGGAGAGATGTCCTTTTCAGACTGGTCTGAATGACATGAGCTCAGAACTGCTTCATAGTTATATACGATATCTTAATCCTTCCAGTATCCTTTGTTCAAATGACTTAGGTGCCTGTCACACTATGGCGGATTGAGCAACGGAGAGAACCGGACAAAGAATATTCTAGACCGGTGTTATTCGGACTTGAAATTGATCGATTATGTAATGGACGCGTAACAGACAGGTAACGGACGGTAACAGACAGTAACGGTTCATAACATATCTAATGATCAACGCACAATTCAGAATACAAAAAGAACTATAACGAATGGCAACGGACCTGTAATGGATATATAACGGACGGGAACGGATGGGAATGGACGGGGAACGGACGCGGAACAGATAATAACCGCATAGGTCAGTCCGGCGCAATCCTTTACAAGTATTGTGCATGCTCAAAACTTGTAATGGATCGGGCCGGATATCAACGGATATGCAACGGACACAACCCGGACTTTGCCGGATAACCATGGACTTTCCCCAATCCAGTGATGTGTAACAGAGCCTTAAAAAGTTGCATCATCAGACGGTTTTGCATTTTTGACATTTCTTTAGATAAATATACTAGGTTGATTTTTTTATTAATCAGCCTTAATTTGATTTTAAGTAACTTTGATTTATAAATGGTTAGCTTTTCAGATATTTGAAGTGAAAACATGAAAATAATAATTGTTGGACAAACAATATTCCAACACCATAGGTTTCAGCATTAACAGGTTTAAAAAAAAACCTGCATAGTCCAATGAAAACATCACATTTTCAAAACCAAGACAATTATCTAGAATTAATTCTGCATATCTAACTTAGATACTGGTGCACTTATTTAGCATTTGTCACACATAGAAGGGAATACTGATGCAATTGAACAGAATTTGTTACTGCTATGGTGTTAGGGTTTTCGCATGTTTGCCAAAATTAATTTCACGTAGTTGCACTTAAAATATCTCAAAAGTTAGCCTTTTTTTTTTCTTTTTTCTTTTTTTTTTGGTCCATTAGTTGTTTAAGCGGGGAAAATTTCAGTCATAGATGACTGGTCTTCCTCATTCCACTGCTGGTCGATAGAAAGCCCGAGCCTACACTTTTACCGACCCAAGGGATTTTTAACCTCCCACACCACATAGACATGGTATGAGAGCCTTTGATGACGCTGTAAGTTATACACAGCGGTGGAAATCCAAATTGGCAGAGCTGGGGGCACGGGGAATTGAACCGTCGACCCTCAGATTAGGAGTCTTACCTAGAAAAAGTCAGACACTCTAACCACTCCGCCACAGAGAATGCCACATTAAATATTATAGTTACTTTAATCTAAAATGTAAAATATAATGTGTTATAGGTATATAAATGGGCTTTTGATGTATTTGATTATTAGATGATTTGATTAAATATTGCTTATTGGCCAATGAGATGTATATGCATTCCGTGCCTATTTGCTGCGGGCCAGCTGGATGAGCGCTTGTGGCGCCACCATGTGGCCAGTTCACCGTTGTTACCTGTATCCAGTGCTCATCCGCACCTGTATTTTACTTTTATTATTTGATCGGTAGGGCTATATTTCTCGGCCAAAGAGAGCCTTGAGAAATAAATAGGTTTTCCCATCCACTAATTGTTGTGATTCATCGCTTCATTGCATAGCCGGATTAATAAGACATATGATAACAAGATATTTAACATATTTATTCAAGAAAATGACAGAAACTCAAAACCATCTGACTATGCGGCTTTAAAGTAACCTCAGTGTGCCCTTTTATGCACCAGTACATGGTTAGTAAATGCAGCAATATCTGAGTTTTATATGTAGGATATGTATTTTCATTTACAAATGTTATGCTTTCGTCGGATTATGCAAAATTAATGCCTGGGAGGATGGGGGGGGGGGCGGGGGGGGGGGGGGGTCCCCGGGGCGGGGGGGGGGGGGGGGGGGGGGGAGTGGAGGAGGGCTCCATAAGGTAACCTGGGAGGCTGTTCCACACATTGGTAACTCTGCCAGTAAAGAAGAGTTGCCTGCAGCGTGTAAAATATTCTGATAAAACGCATTGGTGGGGAATGTGAAATGGTCTATAAAGGATTACAAATGGTCTATAAAGGTAAATGATGTATAGGGCCAGGTGCATGAATGTATTTATGTAGTTGCTGGTGACTCTTTACTTGTGGTTCATAGTCATTGTGTATTAAATAGATAGTGTGAGAGGGGCATTATTGTTAGTGTGGAAGGGGCTCAAGAGCTATACTCACTACCCCCTCCCCCCAAATGTTAGTCACGGATCACCACACACACACACAGCAAGGCAGGTGCAGGCCAAGAGCCACAAGGCATGGTGGTGTTGGGTAGATCACAGTAGCCATGGTGACACAAGAATGCTTACTGTTCATTGGTGGACCTAGAAATGCTTGTTGCTGATTGGAGATAATGGTCAGGTGCTATGCCATATCCAATCCATGTACCACTATATAATAATAAACCTGAGGGTGCAAGCTCTTACTCTTCTTTCACTCTTTATACTCTTCCTTTCTCTCCTTGCCTGTATTGATTTCCTATTAGCCTGCCTACACAACTACAGCTGCCAGATGACGACTTTACAAGTGGGTTCTCGTTCTTCTCTTGTGTAGCGTGTACGGATGTCCTCGAGTTAGTCATCAGTCCGGTCCCGCTGTGGACATACCCGGTGAAGGTACTGAATCATTCACTGGATGGCCGAATGAGTTGAGCGTCCGTCTCCTGTTTTGATAGGTCATGGGATTCGAACCCACAGGTTCGAACCCTGGTGAGTCAAACCAATAACTTAAAAATGTATACTTGTCGCTTCCTAGCTAGGAGCTCGGCATTATTAGGATAGGGAAAGGACTGGTTGGCTCAGTGTCAGGATAATGTGACTGAGTGAGATATCAGGTCATGGTGCTGGTGGTCTGGTCCTCCAGTGGGGAAGCATCATAAAGTTACCATGAGTGAATACTGTCACAAGTCGGTACCCGTCCTGATATGACCTTAGATGTTGCCAAGATGTAAAACTCCAGCAACCAACCAACCCAAAGAAAAACCTGAGGGGAAAGGTCAGAAACAACAACAAAAACAACAATAACAACAGTAACAACAATAGCAACAATAGCTACAGTGACAACAGTAACAACAGTAACAACAGTGACAACAGTGGCAACAGTGACAACAGTGGCAACAGTGACAACAGTGACAACAGTAACAGGGATTAACAGTAATAACAGTAATAACAATAGCAACAATAGCTATGGTGACAACAGTAACAACAGTAACAACATTAACAACAGTACCAACAGTAACAACAGTAATAACAATAGCTAGTGACAATAGTAATAACAATAGCAACAATAGCTACACTGACAACATTAACAACAGTAACAACAGTAATAACAATAGCTACAGTGACAACAGTGACAACAGTTACAACAGTAACAACAGTAGCAACAGTAACAACAATAGCAACAATAGCTACAGTGACAACAGTAACAACAGTAATAACAATAGCAACAATAGCTACAGTAAGAACAGTAACAACAGTAATAACAGTAGCAACAATAGCTACAGTGACAACAGTAACAACAGTAATAACAATAGCTAAAGTGACAACAGTAACAACAGTAACAACATTAACAACAGTAACAACAGTAACAACAGTAACAACAGTAACAACAGTAACAACAGTAACAACAGTAACAACAGTAACAACAGTAATAACAGTAATAACAATAGCAACAATAGCAACAGTGACAACAGTAACAAGAGTAACAACAATAGCAACAATAGCTACAATGGCTTCAGTGACAATAGGGACAATGACAGCAATAACTAAGATTACAACGACAACAACAAGAATAAACAGGGTTCTCGCCGGGAACCTGCTCCACTTCCGGCGCCAATCAAGAGGTTCTGCGATAATCGATAGTTGAACGTCAGCGAGCAGACGACACTTTGTTTCCGGTGTCCGTGGCGCAGATGTTTCCGCGGAGCCTGTCGGAGCGCTGGCGGCTTTGGGTGCGCACCGACTCATCAATCATTACGACAGCGGGGCCCGTAATCTGTGTAAAGAAACACATGTCGCTGCGCAATTAGCATAGACATTGCAAAAGCAGCTGCCCCTGAAGAGGGCCCCCGCGCCCTTTTCCCGCCCAGCCTCCCGCGCTCACCTAGTGACACTGGTCCCATCGATTAGAGTACGCCCGAGGCAACATCTCAGGGCGCCGTTTTACCAGCGAGTTGCCGCGATTGGTTGGTTGGTTGATTGTTGGGGTTTTGCGTCCTGGCAACATCTAAGGTCATATCAGGACGGGTACCGACTTGTGACAGTGCACACTCATGGTTACTTTATAATGCTGCCCCACTAGGTGACCAGGCCACCAGCACCATGACCTGATAATGATATCCCACTGAGTCACATTACGCTGACACTGAGCTAACCAGTCCTTGCCCTATCCTAATTATGCTGATTGCCTGACTAGGAAGCGGCAAGTATACATTTTTAAGTCATTGGTTTGGTTCAACCAGGGTTCCCACAATCTACCTTCGGCCATCCGACCAGACGGGATGGCCAAATAAGTTAGAGCGTCCGTCTCCCATGTTGGTAGATTGTGGGGTCGTGGGTTCTAACCCTGGTCGAGTCAAACCAATGACTTAAAAATTGATACTTGTTGCTTCATAGCCAGGCACTCGGCATTATTAGGATAATGTTACTGAGTGGGATATCATGTCATGGTGCTGGTGGCCTGGTCTTCCAGTGGGGCAGCACTATAAAGTCTCCATGAGTGCGCACTGTCACAAGTCGCTACCCGTCCTGATATGACCTTAGATGTTGCTAGGACGTAAAACAACACACAAACAAACCTTCGGCCATCCCGTCTGGTGCGCGACGCACACCGCGATGATTTCAACTGTAGCAAGCCTCAATGGGGAACTGGAGCAACAATAACATGAGCAACAGGGGGCGGCTCTCGTGAGGGGGGAGGGGAGGGGGGCCGTGGCAGGGGCTGAGGAAGGACAGTATCAGAACAACGCGTACTCAGCTGTTGGAAGCCTACACCCGGAGATAAGATACCCCCAGGGGGCGGGGAGGAGAGTTACCCTTAACATCATTCTGAGTTGTTTTTTTGCTGTTCTTTTTTTGGGAGGGGAGGGTGTGATGGAGGTGTGGGGTGGGGGGGGGGGGAGACGGAGGGGACTATTTGGGCTGGGTTGTTCCTTTTTTTTGGTGGTGGTGGTGGTGGGGGGGGGGGGGTTACTTTTAGTATCGAACAGGATTTGCATGCAGTTACTATTACAACTGATAGTTTCATTTATGTATCAAGGAATTGTACTGTACGGCCGGAAGACCAGTGCTCTGGCGC